>RCUC01105506.1:0-14964 GCA_003697995.1 Taxidea taxus jeffersonii
AAATAAAATAAAATAAATCCTTTTTAAAAAGATCTTATTTATTTATTTATTTGAGAGAGAGTGAGAGAGAGAAGAGTAAGAGAGCAAGAATGGGGGTGGGGGGTGGGGAGAGGCAGAGGCAGAAGGAGAAGCAGACTACCCACCCAGCAGGGAATCTGATGCCAGGGCTTGATCCCAGGAACCTTGAGGTCATGGCCTCAGCCGAAGGCAGGTGCTTCACTGACTGAGCCACTTAGGCGCCCTACTATAAAAATAATTTTTAAAACTAGGTGTCAAGAAATTAGAAAATAGTTTGGCCTTATCTTGTAAGATTTAATATTTATCTTATGACCCAGGTATTTGACTTCTACACGTGCTTGAATTTTTATAGTGAAGTGTCATAAAAGCAAAAAAATAAAAAAACCCAAACCTCCAAATAACCATCAATGGAAGAATAAATAAAATATATCATGTAGTCACATAATAGGATATTATACAGCAGGAAGTATGAATTGGCCTACAACTACACACAGTAGCATACAAAAATGTGTTAAGAACATAATCTTAAGTGAAAAATATGTCTCCAAAGATGCAGACAGGGTGAGTCTGTTTATAAAGTCTGAAGTTAAGTAAAAGTGAACTGTGTACTATTCTGGCAAACACACATGTGTGATAAAGCTACAGGATGAGCATGACACAATTCAGGGTCAGGGTGATTTCAGTGGGGCAAGGGAGAAAGAGGAGCATCCCAACAGATGTAAATATTGCTAATATTTTATTTCTTGGCTTGAAGAGAGAGTCCATTGGTTTTATTATATAAGAAAGTGCAATAAATAAAATTTAGAAGTGCCATGCATAAATAAATGGTGATAGTGCTTTATGAACTGTTACGCTTAATCTCATTCAATGTACCTCAGGTCCAAAAACTAATAAGCAAACAAAGAAAAACAAGGTTACCATAATTGGGATAAGTCTATTTTCTGAAATGGAGACTCTGAAGGGAAAAGTCTCACTCTGACTTTTTTTTTTTTTTAAAGAAAATCTTTTATACTGTGTTGTAATAACAAAGTTCCAATATTTTTAAAAGCAAAAGAAGGAACATAAAAATTGACCCCTCTCCTTTAGCAACTGACTCAAAAATGCTTTAAAACATATAGCAGTTCTTAAGATGAGTATGTGTATTTGTAAGTGTGTATGCACACATATATGCATAGAAATCATTTAGCTGTTTTTTTTTTGCTTCCTTTTTGTGAAAAAATATTGATGTAAGACTGATGAAGTTTCCATACAACACAAAGCTGGATGAGATAGCTCATATGTTGGATGACAAGCAAATACCCTCAAGAATCCCGAGCTTAGTGCTTTGAACAGTTAAAGTGAACGGGATCAGGCATATAAAATGTTGTGAACTGTTGAATTATGGCTATGTGGGACTCCCACATTGGACTATAATTAAAAGTTAATTGTTTTTTCAAAATGCTATCAAGTTTATATGTTTAATTGCTGGGCCTTACTTTTTAGTTCGACTAGTAACTGTTAAAATATTTAAAACAAACATTTTTCTAGCACTGGAGGTAGATTATATTAAAATAGAGATCTTTTTAAAACAATAGTTTCCTTGTCTTAAAAATACACAGCCTGCATGAGTAACTACAGTAAACATCTAGTATTTTGGAGCATATCTGTGCTTTCTGAACAAAGAACAACTTATAAGAAAGGTAAAGGGCAGAGGGTCTCAGTAGTGCTTTACATTGAATGGCTAAAACACTGGAAAGAGAAAAGAGAAAAACTAGGGCACTGATAGAGATCACAGTTCAAATTTGCCTTCCATGCAGTGGTGGGATAATCAATTTGCTAGAATAATGGCCCAGGTGAGAAAGAGCCATGCTGTCTCCTGACAGATTCCCGCAGAGTTTGTCATGTTGCAGGCTGTATAATCTATGCCTGAGCTTATATAAAACTTTGAACTTTGTTTTCCTGAATGGATCAAAGCACTGAAATACTGACAGAGATAAAAATAAGGTAGTTCTAGATTCATCTTATATATTAGCAACCATTAAAAGAAAGCTTTAGAACCCAGGAATGCTTCTTTCCCCTGAGCAGTTTGATGCGGGCTTTGGAGATTGTGACTGTTACTTAAATGTTACAATGTATACAGATAATTCATCTAATTGTATCCAAGAGACATAGAGACAACTTGATAGAGACCTGTGGAATAATTTAATGGATCTCCTTTACTGAAAAATTTGGTTGAATTTAATAACTTATTAATTTTAAATCAATAATTTATTAACTTTTAAAGTAATATTTATGATATTAGTTGGCTTTTTGGATCTCTAGTTCAGATTTTTATTTTATTTTATTTTTAAAGATTTTATTTATTTATTTGATAGAGATCACACAAGTAGGCAGAGAAGCAGGCAGAGAGGGGAGGGGAGAAGCAGGCTCCCTGCCAAGCAGAGAGCCCGATGCGGACTCGATCCCAGGATGCTGGGATCATGACCCGAGCCAAAGGCAGTGGCTTAACCCACTGAGCCACCCAGGCGTCCCTCTAGTTCAGATTTTTAATTATAAGCTTACTGTTTCCCAGGGGGAAAGTACCACCTAAACAAGGTAAATTCATATTTAATGAGATACCTACCAGAGTTTAGAAGGCAGTGATTTACAGAAAGCATTTGTACTTTTAAAAAATTCATTTTTCACTTATTCTATAAATTAATAACATCAAGAAAATAGTACAATAAAATAGCACCTGATGGAAATACGTTATTTCTAGAATTCTTGCATACGAAAACTGAAAAAGTGTTCTTGTAGTGAAAAGAGCATCAAATACCAAGAGATGTGGTAATATATATTTTCTCTTTCCAAATGGTAGAATTTTCATTGATTCAAACTCTTATAACACTATGAATTTGAGGTAGCAAAACATTTATGGTGGCATTTAAGATTCATATTAACAATATCTACAAAGATTGTCCTCCATATGCTTTATGCTCCTTTTATGTATTGCAAGCCTAATTATATGGTGATTTATAATGGTGCAATTCTTTAAAGTGATTTTTCAACCCATTTTTTCAGGCGTGCTAACCTCTAATTTGTAGAGTCCCTCTCCTTCCTGTATCCATGGCTCCTGCACAAAACACCATTTCTCATTAAAGGTTCCCATTCCCTTCGGCAGTCAGGATAAAATCTCTAATCAAGCTCGAGGAAAGAGCCACAGTTCAAAGATGTCATTGGGTCCCCAGGCTGGTCTTGTGTGACTGGCTAGAGGTTCTCAGGCTTCACATTCAGTCTGTGAAGAGAACTGTCAGGGTCGAATACTCCAATCAGCAGTCAAATAAAGCCCATTAAATGCACAAAAAAGGAGAGTGAGAGTTTTACAAAAGAGGACATAAAACTTCAACACTTGTTTCAGACTAGCCATTTTAGCAACTGCTCCCTGTGAACTTTGCGATGAACACATCAGGGCGTGCTGACCTCAGAGTCCCATGGCTTTTAGAAACACCTGGTTTTTACACCTGGCGACCTCTTCTTTTCATAATGTTTTATTCTTCATCATTCTCCCACCTTCTTTCTCCTCCTTCTGCTGTCTTTTCCTCTAAGTAGTACAAAGTTTATGCGTGTATACATGGGGTAGAGTGATCTTAATTGACATGTTCCTATAGGATTGATGCTTTCAGAGACTATCTTTCTGAAAATTCATATCATTTTTGAGACTGTAAAAAGACAAACTCTTTCCTAAGACCTCAGGAGAACAATATAAAACAGGCTTTTATTTTGATTTGGGACAACATTCAACAAAGATGTATATTGCAGATGTCAAATCCAATATTTTGCTCCTGATAAGTATGTAGGACTCCCAGGAGCCTGTCTTGTAGGAGGAAAGAATAACAGGCTTAAGTCCCATGATGCAAATGTGAGAAAAGAATTTTGCCCGTAATTTTAGCTTAACATTTGGGGAAGGAAGTTTCAATTTAATCTTAGAAAGTAGATTCTGTCTGCTGTCTTTTTACAAAACAGCAGTACCATTATGAATTACATTTGACTTCGTAATGTCCACTGTGAAGCTTCTTGTTCTTGATAAGACCACATAAAAGCAAGAGTTTGCTTATTAGCACATTTAAATTTTACACTTCTGAGTGACAGTTGATGCCTTTTTATAGATAAAGCGTGCCCACAGTTCATGGGTGTATAATTCATTCTTATGTTCGCTATCAACACATACTTTGTCAGAGTGGTCTTGACTGCACGAATTGGCCAGATTACATGTTTCTCACAAGACGAAGTATTAAGGCTACCTTTGCCCACATGTTTCTTAAAAAAAAAAAAAAAAAAAAAAGGAAAAAAGAAAAAGAATTCTAAAATGCTTCAGTAAATAGCCCAGAATTATTCATCCCACAATGACATCAGGAAACATTTGACCCTTGCTGTCATGCTTTCTGAATCAGAATCTTCAACGAACGTATTCCTTTGTAAACCAGCGGTCCATCTATTATCCATAGTACCTGGATGAGTCAAATGGCTTGTTTACGACATATTGAATGTTTTGTGAATCCTGCCTCCTGATTCACTTCAAGTACTTTATAATTATATTCCTTGGAAACAGATGCTTTTAATATTCATCTTGAGTGTTTTATAAGCTATACAAATATTTTGTTTGTGGTATTTTCTGGTGCTCACAGCCAAAATATGCTAGTCAACTTTTCAGAAGATCATTTTATTATGCAGGAACCTGGGGCAATGCAGCTTCTGAAGATTTTCCCCCTCAAATGGGATCTCTCAACTTCGTAATATGTTCTACTGCAAAGGACCAGTTCCTAGCATTTTCATTCTTTGAATAAATTATAAAAATATTTTGTCAGATCCTGACCAGCCATTTCATAAAGTGATAATGTGGCTCTTGTCCTTGTGGCTCTTGTCCTGGTTCCCCCTTCCTTCTGTTGTTGGGCTGGAGAGTTTTTCTCAAGCCATCTAAGGAAGAAGGCCCAATTAAAACCACTCATTCTTGCACCACTAAAACCCCACACAATGATTTGAAAAAATACCCCTAATTTGAAGCTGTTAATACAACTGTAATTTTATTTCTCGAACATTGCCTGTTGTAGGGTACTGCCAATCTATGAAAACAAACCAATAATAGCACCATTTGAGAACCACCCAGGGTCAATTGTCCTCTTTTCTTTTTTCTAAATAACCTATTAAAAGACCCCTAGCAGCTGTAACAATAACTAAAGAACTAGCAGTGCCAATTATGCCTGGGTAGTAGTAGTGGTAGCACAGCACCAGTCCCAGAAATACTCCAAACCAATAGTCTAGCAATTTTCCATGCCCAGGGTACTCAATCGGAGAAATAGGTTGGCTGTTTTTGGAGGTAGAAGTGTGAGGTTTTTATATCTATGATTTTTCAGGATGTGAAATTTTAAAGATCATTTACGTATAATACCATAAGCCTTATAGTTTTGCACTGAAATTGAACTAAAAGTGAGCTGTTCAAAGGTTCAAAACATATTGACATGACAGGCATTCATTTAGATATCATTTGTGAGTTCCCAGGATTAATAGATATTGAAGATTTGAAAACAAGAATGCTGCTGGTTTTGAAATAATGAAACAACTGTTTTTCCCCTTCTTCCTTGATCAGGGTCTCTATCTGCTGATATCGTTTATATTGCTTAGGTGTTATGTTTCATTCTCTTAAGTGTATATTCCATAGTGTTTTTCTCTGGTCCTTCATGTGAATATCGGATCTATGTTATTAATTTCTCAAGGAAAGAAGCAAAGAATGTCATTTGTTGCTTGGATACCCTTTAATATTTGATATATTACTGGGCATATAATAGATACCAAATTAATTAAATAATTCCATATTTATAAGGTTTTACATATTAATGTTTCCACATAATTTTACAATTTAGCTATTCTTTTTTTTTTTTTAATTTAAAGATTTTATTTGTCAGAAAGAGAGAGAGAGCACAAGCAGGGGTTGTGGCAGGAGAGGGAGGGAGAAGCAGGCTCCCTGCTGAATAAGGAGCCTGATGCGGGACTTGATCCCAAGACCCTGGAATCATGACCTGAGTCAAAGGCGTACGTTTAACCTACTGAGCCACCCAGACATCCCTGATTTAGCTATTCTTGCTATACATTCTAATATTCCCTACCATCTGTCTTTTTAGTACATTATCATAGAAAAATATATTACCTGGAATGGTGTGCTGTGCATTATGCTGTCTAATCAAGTATTCTAATAAATATTTATTCTGAATATTATTCATGGATTAATAACTTTCAAGAGAGTTTTTTGCTATGACCTGTATTTTAATGCTAAACCTAAATTAAACAAAGTTAAATGTTAATGCTTTAAGAGATACCTCTTGGGTCTAGGTCAACCAAACTAGTAAAAACAAGAAATACCTGCTGGGAGAGATTTCTGGTTTGTAGAATGACAGATGAGTAAGCTTCTACTTATGTGAATTGGTTAAAATGATTAAGTTTTATTGAAGAGAAAACATTCAAAGGAATATGGTCACATTTTGTTTATACATGAATTTACTTCGAAAAAGATTCTTAAGGTCAAGAATATCAACTTGATAATCATCGTTAATAATTTTCCTAGAGTAAGCAGGTAGCCAGAATGTAGGAGTTGCCCCATTCTCTTGTGCTCAATAAATCTTCTTTATGTATTTTTTATTTTTTTAAAAGATTTTATTTATTCATTTGACAGAGAGAGAGAGATCACAAGTAGGCAGAGAGGCAGGGGGAAGCAGGCTCCCCGCTGAGCAGAGAGCCTGATGCGGGGCTTGATCCCAGGACCCTGAGACCATGACCTGAACTGAAGGCAGTGGCTTAACCCACTGAGCCACCCAGGTGCCCCTTCTTTATGTATTTTTTAGTCCCTTTTCATGTCTCCTTTTCTTTTGCCCACCACATCACTCATTCACCTATAATTTCTGCTTCATGCTGGGGAAGGCAAGGTGTGGGTCCATGTACTCTAGTGACTCAGTTTCCAGGGGCAGACAGTGGTCTTTTTATTCTCAAGCCAGGAGGGAGCCTCTGTGTATACGTAGATACTCCCTTTGAGCCTGACTGCCTGTGACACAGTTTATCCTCTGGGAGAGGAGGTGCTTGAATCCCTTACACACTCGGTCTCCCATCCACATTCAAACTGTCCCGAGTCTCCTGACTGACAAGCAAGATTCAAACTGACTTGAGAAGTTGTCCAACAGGGCTACAAATTATCCTCAATATTTTTTCCCGACCATCCACCTTACTCCGGTGGGAACCTTTTATGAATTAAATTATCTCAGGAATTACTATCTCTGAAAGTGGAAATAACAGGAGGGGTATTACAATGCAGACACACACAGATATTATCTATAACATTGGCAGGCTAAGTCAAGGTTTTTCTTTCTTTAAAGCATAGAGGGGGATGGATGTATAATCTCATTCTGTCAAAAATGCTGAAGATTTTCATGTATCACCGAGTTTCAAAACAAATTACGTGCATAGTAGTGCTACATTAAACTAACATCCAGCACTGAAACGTTTCTTCACCGAGTTGCGATGCTTTTTTATCTCTTGAAATAAGAAACACATTTAACTTGGTTTCTATGATCATCCTGAAAATAATACTCTCTTGTTTTGGCATAAAGTAGAAACATGCATTTTTAATCAAGAAGTATGCTTTTCATTGAGAGAGGGGAGAGGCGGCACCTCGTGCTGACTTTCAAGCGGTTTTGTAGAGTTGCGGAGGGCGGACATGGCCCGCTTCATCCACAGCTCAGCGTACTCACCACTGACATCAGGGCTGGCGGGCTGGCTTCAGATGCATATTATGGAGTGAGGTTTCACTCATTTCTGTCAAGCCTCTTCTCCCACCTCAGGATGAAAAAGAGAAATGGCATTTCTTTTAAGCTTGGATGCCATGTTCAGACTTACCCCACAGGCTTTATTTTTGACTTTTACCTCCTGCACTGTTAATGGGAAACTGCCAATAGTGTTGACTCTCTCTCCTACCCCATCAAATTTTCTTTTTTAGCTAAATATGTACAGAAAGTTTTGTCGAAATGAGCCAAGTCCCAGCTCGGTATTCCCTGATACTACACAAAGTGAGTTGCAATAAATATAGCATTGAAAATCTGAAATTACTGAATGCACCCATTTCTACAGTTAAATACCATGAAAGACATAAGGGAATTTACAGTATGCTTTAAAGGAGGGAAAAACACCTCCTCCCAGTCTAATAAAATTTGGTAGCTTGGGGTCACTTCCTAATAGGTGCTATTTCCTCTATTTTAATAAAGGTATTTTAACACCTGAATTCTATGCCAGATATCATTGTCATTTTTTCCACTGACTGGCTCAACTAAATGCTGGTGGGGGCCAGACACTCTTCAAATACTGCTGCTGAATGCCAAACACAACTAACATGCATATGGAAGCAGCCAGGGAAAGCAGCACCCTCCCCTAATTATAGCCAAGGGCTAGCAGTCCAGAGAGCTCACAGGAACTTCTGGGGTGGATGGGGGTCAGGAAGCTCCTCGACCACGGATCCCTGAATTGGCAGCTATCCTTTCCCACCCCATCAACACACAGTCATTTTTTGCCTGCCAAATCCTTGTCCAACCCCAATTCAAATCTATTTATACTCTCCTTTCCTATTTCTGGGCTCAGATGTTAGCCCATACGGTGTGTTGACCGGCACTAAATGTTACTGTGAGAGACCAGCGTTTGCCAGCTTCCTTAGTTGCTGACAGCAGGGAGACAAAAGTTCTGAATATCCGGAAAGACCTTAATCTTCCTAGCATAATTCTGGCCTCAGTGTGGTGGTCCTGAGGTTCAACTTAACAGCACTAATTCTCCTGAAATCGAAGAATTCAGCAGGTTAAGAGTTGGTGTGCACTGGGCCTCTTACGCAGCAGTAATGGGTCCCCACAGTGGTTCTCAAGCTTGAGTGTGCTTGAGAATCACCTGGGGAATGTGTCAGGCATGCAGGTTTGGGGCCCATCTGCAGAGGTTCTCATTCAGTCGAAGAGGCAGAGGCCCAGGATTCTGTTTCCGGTAAACACTGCAGGTGATTGTGGTGCAGTTGTTCTGAGGGCCCCTCTGTAAGAAGCAATCCTAGGTCTATCCCGCTTTCCCCCAAAGCACCAGCCATGTGTCAAGAGTAAGGGGATTAGCAACCTGATTTAAACACTTTAGTGCTGGAGTGCTGCTTTAATTCAGATTTATTTAAAGCTTTGGAACACTGAACTTTGTTGTAGAAGCTTTATTTAAAATTCTGAGGTAGAATAACCTTCTTTTCTGAGTTCAATTTTAACAAGGAATGCTATTTGAAGACTGTGGTCCTCGGTTTGTGAGGTCTGAGCATAAAAAGAAAATAAAACCCTACAAGTTGGACCTTCTTATGTAAAACTAGACCTCATTCTTTTTAAGAGGTGTGACCTCAGATCATTAAAATTTTTCTGAAGAGAAGAAATCTGGGATAGATAGCTTTCCTGATAAAATGTGCAGTAGAAATTGTAAGCAGCTTATATAGTGCTCCATCCTTTATGCTGTTTTAAGGGAGTACTTAAATGAAAAGGAATGTTTTAAAGTTAACTCAGCTGAATTCTATGTAGAACAGAGTAAGCAATCCCCAGGGTGTGTAGCTTTTGCTGTGTTCTGTTGCTTCACTATTTATGGATAACTTAAGAAAACATTGCCACCTTCTCTTTCTGGGAGATTAGGGTAGGTGGGCAATTCTGTGCTGTGCAACCGCAGGACAAAAGACACAGCACATTTGAATAAAAAGAAAATAAGCAAGTTTTATTCATATGGTGGCTTTAAGGAAAGTGAGTTCTTTGTTCCAGGTGTTGGTTTGGGGGTTTGGGTTTTCAGTGTAGAAAAGCACCAAAAGTAAACACTTTAAAGAAGGAGGTAAATGTTGGCTGGATGGAGGGGAAGATATGTGAGGATGTGCGTAAGGCAAACAGAACAGAATTACTGAAGAAAAGCTTGTTTAGATTAACAGTTAAACCTAATGGCTGCTTTAGGAACTTTGGTGAAGGCGAAAGACTGAGTAGCATTTAGTGAAATGGTTTCTTTCAGAGAAAATAAGCATCAGTCTTAGTGAGGATATGAACTCACATGATGTGAATTTTCTTTTTGGGATGCAAAATGCTAGATAGCTCTTAAGCAATCTGACATTCCAGGGAAAAGGCTTTTCAAGAGAAACAGTACTCAAGTGTCTATACCCTTCCATAGCTGTTGGTGCAGTACGGTTCCCTCATCTTATGCTCACATACTCATTGAATGTACCAAACAATGGAAGGTATCCATCTATCAATACATATATTTAGTACCTTGTCTGATGGAATTTGGTCAGAGACTAAGGTGCCCCTGGGTAAAGAAAGCTGTGAGATGAAACAGTAGTACATTAACTAGCAACACAAATTTTGTACCTTTCCTTATTAGTATAGCAACATTGACTGGACTCATAAAACTGAAGACTTCTAAATATGTTTATAAACAGAAATGCCACCCACTCCCCACTCCAGGGTGTGGAAAGAAATGAAAATAAATGACCTCCAGACTTCTTAGTAATTCTCTAAGAAATATTTTTGGGTGATACACTGTGAAGGTGGTAAGTTTCTTATACTTGATTATAATCCGGAGTCTGATACATTTCCATCACTCAATGTTAGTCCATACCAAAGGCAACATACATATAACTGCCAATAGGGTTTATCCAACAATTTATTGGTGTCAAGAAACTTTCCATTTGCAAAGGGCGTTTATGAAGTCGGCAGTTCCTGGTCATTGCTGTGATGTGTGTGGCACCTGATGTGCGGAGTACTCAGAATAATGAGCCTGCTCTGCAAGTTACTCTAACAGAGCTCTGCTGTGGGCCATCACAGATATATCAAATATTTAAAGACGCCCATTTTCTCCTCCATTTAGTGTGTATTATAAGATAGTTGGATACTCTACTAAAAGCATATCTCTCTGCCTTCATAAAGAGTTCTGGAAAGAAAGCAAAAGACATTTAAAGCATCAAAGAGGCTGATGAATAGGGATGCCAGGATATTCAAATACATTTAGAGACAGTATTGTCAAGCTTGTTTTCTGAGCCATGATACTAAAGATAGTAGGAGCCAGCAAAGAAAAGAACTCTGTAGAAATGCAAATCTCTTCAATGTTGAATCTATTAATCCATTGCACACTTTCTTCTGAATCATACTTACTCAGATGTACAGGCAACAAAAAGTATTTAGAATATTTGCATAATTTCAAACACCCAGTTCATAAATTATTTATTGGTTGTGGTCAAATGAATGTTAGCTATTTCATAATTATCTTTTGTGTAAAAGGTTGCATGGTTTACAAAAATATTTCAATGGCAATTGAATATCTGTAGCTTGCTTAAACAGTGCAAAAAATAAATGGTACTTAATTATGTAGCACTGATGTACATTTTTCTCATGTTCAAAATTTCTAAGAAAAATTACACTTAATTTGTAGATTTATTTTAAATGAACATCAGATATTTGCAGTTAAAAAAAAATCAGGGCTTAAAAAAATCATGGCTACATTCTAGGATTAGGCCAGAGCATTGACAAATAACATGACAATGTGTGATACAAATCAAGTAATCAGACAACTATATGTCTTAGAACTTAGGGTTGCAAAGTCATAAAACCTTAGAACAAGAAACAGCTTCAAGAATCACTAGTTCAACATTTCACTTTGACAGCTGAGAAGATCATGGCACATACAACTTCATTTCCTTACCCGAGAGTAAAAAGACAGGATCCTAATCCAAACCATTTTCTCCAACACCACATCAACTGCACCATTTGAGCAACTGTATTCCTTTTCATGTGTACCCAGACATGGCTTCTTGGGGAGCAAAGGCTTGTAAACTAAGACCACTAGCTATCTGTGCCTTACACACCCAATAGATACATAATGGTGAAACAGGAACAGAGAAAATGCAGTAGAGGCTCCTATTTGAAAAGGGGAGAAGTTGAAGGCACCTAGTAGTTGTTGTCCATAACAATCCTGTAATCTTTCTGGACACATGTTCTCAGTCCCCTTTTTTCTGGGTTCAGGGACTTTTCCTTGACCTAGGATCCAATGTTTCTTGGAAAAAATCCAGTGCTTCTTCAATCTGTTGCTCATAGCTGCACACTCATGACTCTAGGCTTCAGCCTCTCAGTGCTTGACTTTGTTCTCTGATTCATCTTTTTTTTTCCCCCATAAGAAATGGTGTATGTTTGCAGCTAAGTAAACTTCCCAGTCTGTTTTCAGCCTGTGGAGTTGGGGACATCTTTTAATTTGAACTGGTTTTTTTTTGTCTTCAGTTATTCAACTCCTTTAAACAACTTATGGGTTTTCTATATATCAAATTATAATTTACTCCATTAGATGAAAACCACATTCATAAATCTCTTCCAAGCCAGTCCCTCTCAATTTGAGGCTGCCTGCTGTGGAACAATGCCCTGAAAATTCTTTTAAGTCATTTTATGCAGCTGACAGGGCAGATAAATCTTTTAAGTCTTAACAAAGAGTATCATGCCTTCATCTTTGGTTTGATCTTGTTTTTGGTAGCACTCTGGATTTTACCTCTGCTTTGAGATCATTTTTAACTTGAGTTTTTTTTTTTCTTTTCTCTTTTTCCCTTTCCCTTTTCTCTTTTCTTTTCTTTTCCCTCTCCTCTCCCCTCCCCTCCTCTCCCCTCCCTTCCTTTTTTGTGGCCTGGGAAGGCTGAAAGTAAGGAGTTTCATTTTCCACATGTGAAATGCTGGGTTTGAAATATCCTCTCTAAATTTTGCTTGGAAATTGACAAATTCTATCTTTAGATCATCTTTCTCTTGCAATACCTTATCCTAAGAGGGTAAAAGGAATCAACTGACATGTTCAACATGCTATACAAAGAGATAGCCGTAAGTTCCTCCAGTACATTTTCTGTCTTTAAAGTTATCACAGGCAACAGGCTCATTTACTTTTCCACTAATAAAAGGTTCCCCTTGGAACATCAGGCTGGGTCAGTAAGAAGAACATGTGACTCTTGATCTCGTGGTTATAAGTTCGAGCCCCGAGTTGGATATTGAGATTACTTAAAAGTAAAAAATCTTTTTAAAAAAGCTCCTCTTTCTCTAATCTTCAACTGCACTTTCTTCCTGCTTTTTCAGCTCTACTAACAGTCAATTTTCCACCTTTCAGGTCTCAACTCATTTCTCATCCCTAAGGTCAATGCTATAAACTTTAGGTTTATTGTGTACAATTCTGTTTCTGGCATCAATTTCTGTATCATCTCCAAGACAAACTAACCGCCTTAAGTATCTTAAACAACAATGCTTGTTATTTTTCATGATTTTATGGGTAGTTCTTTTGCTTTATGTGGTATATCTGAGTTACTTAAACATTTGCTTTAAGATGAGAGCTCAGTCAGTGTCAGACAAATCTAAGATGGCTTCCTCTAGGGTTTGTCATTTAGTAGTTTAGCCTAAGTTTCTTTATGGTAGAGTGTCTACATGGTGCCTGCCTTTCATGGGGTAGAGTCCACAAAAGGATATACTTCAGTGTACAAATGTTTACCAGGCTTCTGCTTACATCATAGCTGGCAGTGTCCCATTGGCTAAAGCCAGTGACAGAGCCATTACATAGAAGTATTGATCATCTGGGAAGTATGATTCAGTCTATGATAGATGTGGAGAAAGAAGTGATGAATATTTGCCAATCAGTAATCTCATTTACCACAATTTCCAAATTGTCTTAGATGTTTTTTTCTCATTTCTTCTTGCCATGTATATTTTGATTATTTTAAGGTCTGTTATCATTTTTCGCTGGAGCTGATTTAGGCTACCTTATCAAAAGGACCAAATTTTTATGATAATAAAAAGCACCAGTCTGTGTTCGGGGCCAAGAAATCTTAGCTAATCCCCTCATTTCCAACAGAAATAGACTAAAGCATATCATTGTTTAATTACCTTTTGATTGAGACTGAATTAAAAAAATTTAACAACAGAGCTTATAGAAAGTATTTGTTTGAAAAATAACTTCATTCTTATGCTAGCAGACATCTTTGGTATCCCTAGTCACATCCCCTAGCCACATGCACTTGCAGTCCCAGTTGCATTGCATGGTTCTTTTGAGCCCAGACTTTTCTCCGAATGGTGGTGTCCCATCTCAAGCATGTGATGTGTATCTTTCAGCTTTTATCCTCTGGACTTTCTCTGAGCTATGACCTGGCCTGAAATGAGCACTGCTGAGAAGTGTGGGTTATTTAAGTGTGGGATATTTATTGCTCTCAGGGGACAATCCCTGAACGACGAAAAAAAAGGAACTGGTAGCTCCTTCAGGTGGACAGTATTAGAAGGCATTTTGCAAACTCCTCAGAAGTCTCAGCAGAATTAGCCCTGAGAGATGCACAAACAATAATAACCTCTTATATTTGCATTTTTGCTTCCCTGCCTCTCTCCTCACTATTGCTTCCTGGGCTGGCTTTCCAGCTAAACTACATGTTCTCACATCCTCCTCTGAGGTTCAGTTTTCAGTGGAACCAGTTCAAGATACTTACTTCCTACAAATACATAAAAGGACCAGGGCGCCTGGGTGGCTCAGTGAGTTAGACCTCTGCCTTCGGCTCAGGTCATGATCTCAGGGTCCTGGGATCAAGACCCACATTGGGCTCTCTATTCAGCAGGGAGCCTGCTTCCTCCTCTCTGTCTGCCTGCCTCTCTGCGTACTTGTGATCTCTGTCTGTCAAATAAATAAATAACATCTTTTTTTAAAAAAAGACCAAAATTAGGTGAATTTTGGACACCTGGGTGGCTCAGTCATTAAGTGTCTGCCTTCGGCTAAGGTCATGATCCCACGGTCCTGGGATCGAGTCCTGCTCGGGCTCCCTGCTCAGTGGGGAGCCTGCTTCTCCCTCTCCTTCTCCCTCTCCCCCTGCTTTCATTCCTTCTCTCACTGTCTCTCTGTAAAAAAAAAAAAAAAAAA
>RCUC01105508.1:0-14782 GCA_003697995.1 Taxidea taxus jeffersonii
GGGGGGGGGGCTAGGGAGGTAGGAAAAGAATAAATGAAATAAGATTGGATCGGGAGGGAGAGAAACCAAAAGAGACTCTTAATGTCATAAAACAAATTGAGGGGAGCTGGGGGAAGGGGCGTAAGGAGAGGGTGGTGGGGTTATGGACATTGGGGAGGATATGTGTTATGGTGAGTGCTGTGAAATGTGTAAACCTGGCGATTCACAGACCTGTACCCCTGGAGCTAATAATACATTATATGTTTATAAAAAATTTTAAAAATTTAAAAAAAATACTAAAAAAAAATTATTGATAGAAATGAGGTGTTATTCCAGGTAAAGGGCAAAGTGTAAAACATTCTTAAGACAGAAAAGTAAATGGTAGAGTTGGAACACAGTGACTATACACTTCTTAGAGGGTAAGAAAGGAAATATAGATTGAGATCAGATTACAGAAAGATATGAATATCATGTCTAGGATTAGTGATTTTTTTCCTGTAGTTATTGGGGATCCATTGCAGTTTTTGCAGCATACAGTCCCTGACTTTGCTAAGAAAATCTCTCTAGAAGTTGTGCAGAGGAGAATCAGGATGATTCTTGTATGCTACCATCACAACCTCCAAAGGGGTAATAACTAAAATCAGCAGTGGCAATAGAGAGATTCTGAAACATTTGTAAGCAGAAATAATTTCAGTTTAGGAAAATGGTTGATCTTGTAATTCCATGTAAACTAGTGTTAGGTAGATATGGAAATAAGATTCTAAGATTAAATTCTTAAAACATCATCTTTACTAATAAAATCACCTTGCCCTGAAACTAAACCACTGTGAGCAGAAAAGGGACTTCCTATTAGTCACTCAGAGAATTCCATTGCTTTTCATTATGCATCCTTACATGAAAGTAATTACTACAACTTCCTTGCTCTACCTTCATTTCCCACTTGTATTTTTTTTATTTCAAATTATAAGAAACAAAGAAAGATGTTTTTGATACTCAAAAATGTAATGGGGTAAAATGTGTCTGTTTATTAAAATACCGTGTCACTTACCCAAAGTGTTGTCTCATCAAGGAATTTAATATAAACACAAACATTTTTTACTTCAACCAACCGTAATTGCTAAGTTGGGTCCTAGGCTAGGACAAAGGTACATAAGTTAAAAGAATAGTAACTTCAAGGAAACTTTCAACTCTATGACCACGCAAATGAATTCCAAGGGGCTAAGAGCCAAATTCTTTTTTCTCTCCATTCAAAATTTAATGTTCTCTTATTGCCTGTTTTTTAAATTATTAATTTTAGTTAAATAATAAAAGGGATATATAAAGCAAGGTGATGGGCACGTTGCTATTACCATGATTCCACTTGAAGAAAATAATCAGATTCCAAAATTCTGATTCCCAGATTTCATGGCCACCTATAAAATGAGAATCCTAATGCCCATCTTGCTGGATATTTGACTGGATATAATGAGATGATATGAGTAAAACATGGACATTTAAGAAAAGTACTGGTTATTCTTTGTGACATTTCCAGTTCTCTTTATCCCTACTTTAGATCACATTTCCAAAGGAGTTTCTATTTCACAGTGTATTTATAACTAATTTTTTGGTTTAACTGCTTTAAATCTATGCTGGCATGAATTGCTAATTTTCTAAGAATTGAATTAAGGCAAGGTAGTCTTAAAATTAAATTGTTGTTTCTTATTTTTCTAATTCCCAGGAAAAAGTAAATGCTCTCCTAAGTCCCATGTTTTTCTTTTATGCTTTCCTCCCTATAAATTTCATACTGGTGGTGTTTGCCCAGTAGCAGAAGCAAATAATATAATGAAGAAACAGCTAAAGACTAGGAATGGAAAACTGGGAAGTATAATTTCTTAAAAATAGTTTTTATTAGTTTCTCAGTGCTTAAGTTTGCAGAAATTAATATTTTCTGCTAGTTGCACTGTCCCTAGTTTACCTGATAAAATGATATACAGACAAAAATAGTTTTTATTAGTTTCTCAATGCTTAAGTTTGCATAAATTAATATTTTCTGCTAGTTGCATTGTCCCTAGTTTACCTGATAAAGTGATATACAGACTCATTCATTGTCCTCTCTAAAGAGCACATGGCTTCTTGATGTCTTTGAAAATACCCCATTACTCAGATGATGTACAAATTCAACAGTATCTTTCTAATTGATACACATTAATGAGACTTTTTTAAAGATTTCATTTATTTATCTGATTGACCACAAGTCTCGAGAATACAAGTAGGGGGAGTGGGAGAAGGAGAATCAGGTTTTCCGCAGAGCAGGGAGCCTGATGTAGGGCTCTATCCCAGGACCCTGGGATCATGACCTGAGCTAAAGGCAGACACTTAAGGACTGAGCCACCCAGGCCCCAAGACTTTTTTATTTTTCCAAGAAAAATATCTTAGCAGAAGAAATTTTTCTGACAAAACACAGTTCATTCCATTTCTTTTCTTAGTGTCCCTCTTTTAAGGAGATATTTAAACAGTGAAACAAGAAATAAAAACAGTTAATACAATTAAGTTTTGCCACATAGAAAAATTATTCATTGATTAATTTTTAGAATGTGTTTTGGTATATTCTTATAATGAAATAGCCAATCATATAGATAAATGTCTGATTTAGATAAGGAGAAATGCACAGAGTAGAAGGACATTATTCTTTTAGTCGGTGATCTAAAAAAGAAAAAAGAATTGACCAAAATAATTTTCAAAATGCTGTTGTGAAACAGATAACGAGATCCAATCTTTCAAAGATTATGTTACCACACTGCCTTAAAAAATTGGTCCCTATGTGAGCCAGTAAGCATTTAGTGGAGTCTGCATCATGAAGTATAGAAGTCATCCTTTTATCCCATGGATATAGACAAAGAGATGAGAGCTATGAATTTAGCAACCACATGAGACCAGGTCAACACAGAAAGAAACATTTTATCTAAAAAAAAAAAAAAAAAACTCTCTCCAACAGGTCCTTTAAACTACTTTCTGATGACCTATAAGGAGTCACTTGATAAATTACAAATACTTAGACATGGCAAATTTCTATCAGTTTAAAATAAAATCATATTTTCTATGCATAAAATATTTTTTTACTTATCAAAAGATTTTATTAAGTATAAGTCCTCATTTATAATGCAATTTTAACTTGTTCTATATAAATTATTCGTATTCTAGCACCTCTAAAATTATAGAAACATTCTTTTTAAGGAACACTTGTTTTAGATTTTATTTTCTGACTTGTTTTACATGAAAATATAAAATAAATTTTTAAGTTAAATTATATTTAATAGGTTACAAAATGGTGAACTTGATAAGAGTATGTTTTTTTTTAATATTTTATTTATTTATTTGACAGAGAGAGATCACAAGTAGACAGAGAGGCAGGCAGAGAGAGAAGAGGAAGCAGGCTCCCCGCCGAGCAGAGAGCCCGATGTGGGGCTTGATCCCAGGACCCTGAGATCATGACCTGAGCCAAAGGCAGAGGATTAACCCACTGAGCCACCCAGGCACCCCAAGAGTATGTGTTTTAAGAGTAATCCTTTTAGTGGTATTTAGGTAAAATGATCTTTATCATTTGGGAATTCGTATTTATGGGAACATTAAAAATTAGAACATATTTAGCAGAAATGCAACAAAATAAAATGAGAAGAGATTGTATCTTCTAGGAAAATCTGAACAAATGATTTAGAGCTAGAACAGTAATTCAACCCTTTGGATATAACACAGTAATGAGAATGATGGAGCCTCTCGTTCACCTTTGGTAGAATTAGAAATGATATAGACTAAAGAGAAGAAAGACCATACAAAGAGGGAGGTTGAGAATCATCCTGGTTATATTCAGTTAAGAATGAGGTGGTCATCTTAATTAAGGACTACTTCTCTGCCGAAGTTATAAGTTTCAGTGCTTTTTAAGAAGGGTTTAATTTATCACCTACCTAGATATTTTAAGACATTGGTCAAACACGTCCTCCCACCCCCATTTAAGAAACAGTAAACCTGGGAAGATTTTTCTGTGCTCTCAGCACCCCTCCAGACAAGTGCACTCTGGAAAACCTGACCCTCTGTCTCACCTGGGAGGCTTTGCCGGGCTTCCTCTGGAGCTTCCGGGTGTTTATGGGTTTCCAACAGCCCCAGCACCACTTTGCTCATGTCATCCCACTTGTCACTTTACCGACTCTTCTATTTTCTGCTCAAGTTTCCTGAGCTGAAGACAAACGAAACAAAAAAACAAGTTTTTTTTGAAAATGACAGTTTTCAAAGGAAGTTTCTCTTTGTAAGCATCTAAACCTAGAATTGGCTGGAGAAGAAGAGAATGATATGCAATGTTCTGGAATCAAGATTTGGGGGGAAATTTCTTTCTTTGCTTTCAGAACCGTAGATAAAACACCAAGTCCATAAGAAGAATTACTATCATTTACTGCCACTTTCATCGTAAGTACCAGAAGCCTATGCCAAATATTGACTTTGCCAACCTACTATGTTTGTGATATTGAGCAAATTAATAAACATTCTGAGCCTCAGTTTCTACACTGTAAACTGGGGATAATATCTACCTGAAAGGTGGTTAGGAAAATGAATTTGGCCTGCTTTTTGGTGAGTTCTTAATAAACTGCAACTGCTATTTATTTATGATTAGAGTAGGACAGGAGGACAGATTTCCCACTAGGATGAAGGAATTTGTGATATAGATAATAGTGGAACCTTTAAAAAAAAAAGTCAGTTTACTACTACCATCCCTCAGAAAAGGCAAGGGAAAAAGAAAGATGAAAAATGAAAAGAAAAAAAGAGCATTAACATAGAGTATATAAAATACATTCCTTAATCAGCCATCCATATTTATTAGATTTTTAAAAAGCATCCATTGCCTTAAAAGGTTTTTGAGAGCTGTGCTATTTTTAATAAAGTCTCATGTGAAGCACCAAATAAGCTCTTAAAAAGCCTGGAAGTGCAATTCCATTCAATTTCTATCAATAGGAATTGCCCAGGTGTAATGTGCTTCACACAGCGTACATCCGGGGAATGAGCCCACTGCATTCTTCGCTGGTGGAGGCTTTGCAAGGCGCCCTTCCTGGGGAGCCATTCCCGGAGTGTTGGAAAAGATCAGAAAGCAAATATGGAAATCGCTAGCATCTTTTGATTTTAAAATGCACCTTGTTGTGCGTTTACCTGGTTGACATATGAATGAAGAAGACTCAAACAAAGCCTCGGGTCTCACGGAGTAAGGTTTCATAAAA
This sequence comes from Taxidea taxus jeffersonii, assembly GCA_003697995.1. NCBI lineage: Eukaryota > Metazoa > Chordata > Mammalia > Carnivora > Mustelidae > Taxidea > Taxidea taxus. Next base: position 5,220 of record RCUC01105508.1, read on the forward strand.
AGTACTATTTTCTTCCCGGATGTAACACAAATAGCTAAGCTGTTACTAGCTGTTTTTCTCCCTTTTTGATTTTAGGAGAGGAAATAGGTTAATTCTCGTAAGCAGACCGATTTTTAAAATACAGCATGTTTTGGCTACATATTTATACAGACATGTGGTTTCTATTATTCATTGCAAATTTGCTCTTTCTTATTTAAAAATGCCCACCTTGTCTTTTTGACAGGTTGCTAGTGTGTGCTTGATATAAGGGAAATGTTTTATAATTAAGGGTATATGTATCTTACATTACATATATACTCAAACCTAAATTTAGCCTAAATGAATTTTCAAAAAGTTGTAAAATACTGTGTTCAGATTCTGTTCTCTCCAATGGATTAATCTGAAAAACAACTGGGACTCAATTTAGAATTTCCTGGCAGCAAGCAAGAGAAATGTCAAACTCACAGTTTTACTTTATTGAAGGCCCTCTTAGGAGTGCAGTGGAAAGAACTGTGTGTGCCTGGTAGCCAGAGAGCAGTGGGAGGTAATATTTAGTTTATTAATGTGTCTTTGATTTTTTTTCATAGTGTTGATGCCTAGTATTAAAAACCAGGACCTTGATCCAATTTTCCCCTCGCCCTCCCTCTAATGGAAAAGAGCTATGAAAAACAGATAAAGTTAACAAGATGTTGCATAAAATCAAAGTGCATTTCAGTAATCCCAAGATATTCAATACATTCCATTTGCTCGTGCATTGGAATGGCTCAGTGAATTATGTTCCACTTGTAAATATTGAATTTTAATATCCAAGTGCCAACAGTGCACCACGTTCTATATGTATTAGATAGCAGCATTCTTGTCCTCTGGAAGCTTAAGTTTTTTAAAAACAAAACTAATAGTTTACTTCCTTGGTATTTTCCTCATTTTGTGTTTTATTAAAATGGCAAGAACAGTGCACTTATTAGCTGTGCTTTGGATCTGAATTGCTTGTTATCCATTATGTTGAATTAGACTAGATTTTTGAGAAATCTGCATAAGAGTAAAAGGTGAATCTAGGAATCAAGAAAATTATATTGCTGAATCAGAGATAAATTCTGATTTTTTTAAAGATCTTATTTACTTACTTGACAGAGAGAGAGAGAGATCGCAAGTAGACAGAGAGGCAGATGGGGGGCAGGGGGAGCATGATTCCAAGACCCTGAGATCATGACCTGAGCCAAAAGCAGAGGCTCCACCCACTGAGCCACCCAGGTGCCCCTAAATTCTGATATTTTAATGACTAATAAACTGTTGCTAATAATTTAGACAGTTGATACAAAAGATAATTATAGTTGCTATTTTTGCTGTGGTTCTATTAGTAAACTCAAGAAGCAGCCACCAAAAGCATCTAAGTCTTTTGCTGATATACTAACTGGATTATAAAAGATTAATTGTATTATTTAGCGCTTTACTAGGAATATTTTAGGTGGATGAAATGAAGGTAAGTAAATGTCCTGGAGTATGTCTGAAACTTCATTTTCATCTATTCAGATACTAGCTACCTAGTCTTCAGATACCTAGCTACCTATGGTACTACCAAATTATAAATCACTAGTTCTAAAGGGAAATCTTCATGAAAACCATATGGCCGAAATTACCTAAATGGCAACAAATTTCTCTTGATTCCCAGGTTATTGGTGATCAAAGAATAAATTTTGGTTTGCTTTGGTATATGTCGTAGACTAATGTTTGTGGATTTCTATTCCTTTGTTGATTAGGAAAAAACATTTTTTTAAAAGATCTCATTTATTTGAAAGAGCAAGGCAGACTCCCTGCTGAGCAGGGAGCCTGATACGGGGCTGGATCCCAGGATCCTGGGATCATGACCAGAGCCAAAGGCAGATATTTAACCAACAGAGCCACCCCGGCACCCCAAAACATTCTCTTTAGAACAGCTTTTCATTCCATCTGCATTCCTCAGGCTAGGGCTTAAGTTCCAATCCTTATTCCGCATTATTTCTCTCCTATCATCCCCCTATAATTTGGAGAAGTTTTGTTCTTGGCTTACCTAATTAGGCTGCCATGATAAAATATGGGTCTATACTCAATGCACAAAATAGATGAGGAAATAATCAAACTCATTTTGTTGACTTCCTTATGTTTTTGCTTTGGTTTTGCCTGAAATACCTTTGATGACGCAATAATACTTAATAGAGATGATCATTGCTCACCTTCCCATGACACTTGTGATGAAGGATCTGCTGCCAAGACTCTGCTGAGAGGCAGGTGTCACATTTTATACTATGCTTGGTCAAAATAATATAACAAGAATGGCAAGAGGTTGAGTTGAGGCCACAAGAAGTCAAGATCCATTTGCAAGTTTAAATTATGAGAAAATAGAAGCAGTGACTAAGTAGAGCCATTGTTCTTCAGGCAAAAATGGAATAGAAATGTGGATTCCCTGAAAGAGAGGGAATGACAGAGACAGTGTGAGCATGGCTTTGCAGACCTCAGAAGAAGTATGGGAAGAGTAATTGCTTTCTTTCAGATGACTTATGTGTTCAGATTCCAGTAGGTGTGTCTTTTTCTTGAATTCCTTTTTAGTTGAAGTAATTTGAATCATTCTTCCCTACAATTGAGGAAAGTCTTAACAAGACAATGAAAAACTGAGTGTTAAAATGTGAAATTTAATTGGGAAATCATAAGCCATAGATATCATCTTGTACAACCTAAACATGTAAGAGATAGAAGTTTAGAAAACATTAAAATTGTGCTCAAAATGACATCTTAGAGAGTATATCAGGGGCACCTGGGTGGCTCAGTGGGTTAAAGCCTCTGCCTTCGGCTCAGGTCATGATCTCAGGGTCCTGGGATCGAGCCCCACATCGGGCTCTCTGCTCAGCAAGGAGCCTGCTTCACTTCCTCTCTCTTTCCGTCTGCCTCTCTGCCTACTTGTTATCTTTATCTGTCAAATAAATAAATTAAATATTTTTTAAAAAAAGGAGCATATCAAAATGTTTATAGGTAGTCTGCCCTTTATGAAACATTTCAATGAATTTTACTGATATTCTTTAGGGTAGGAATCCACATGTGATTTTACAAATGAAGAAATCTGTCAGAGATTATATGGCTGATATGTCTTTTTCTACCAAGTAAAAGCTTTGTGTAAAAAATTATTGAGAGACATGGTGACTATTGAATTCTGTTACTACAGCTTGCAATCCTTCTAAAACTAACCTAGTAGATTTTAAGTAGTTTAAAAAAATAACACTACACACTTCTAGAAAATATTTCTATTTTTTACATTTATGCAAAGATTTACTTAAAATTCTCATAATAATTTAGTTTGGATGGATATGAGGCTAATGATCATGATGATGGTCATGGTGGTTGTGTGGCAGCAGTGGCGGAGATAGTGAATGTCTAAATGCCTATAGACATCTCAAAACAAATGTTCCTCATGTACCTCACTTGGCATTTCTGAAATAGAAATCATCTTACATCCCAAATATGCACTTTGCCAATAATTCCCAAATTTAGAAGCAGACTTGTTCTTGCTTCCTCTGTTTAACTCATACCCAACATCAAAAGAGTCCTTTACACAATCTCTCTTGAAGTGTCTAGGACCAACCACCCGTGTCCATGCCTACATGCACTGCCTCTGTTTAGACCATGAGTATCTCTTTTTTGAATATCTGAGTGAACCTGCTAACTAGGCTCCTCGAATCCAGCCTCCTCATCTTTGGGAAGCGTGCTTATAAACCTTTTTTGCCCTAGGCCAAGTGGGCTATCTCAAGTGAAATTTGAAAATTTTATTCTCCTGCTGAAAATGGATCAGTGGTTAAAATCCACAGTTCTTAACATGAATTATTAGTTTTCATCTGACTCTTTCTTTCAGCCCTAACAAACTGTACTACATTCTCTCAGAACCCATTGGAATACTTAGTTACCACCTATATTATTATTACCACTACTCCTAATAACTTCTGCTACTGTTACCACTATTACTACTATACTGCTACTATCATTATGTTAATTGATATCAGAAAAAGAAAACAAATTAATACAGTTTTATTCTCTCTTGAAAAGCGTTCAGAAGTAGGGGGTTTAGGGCTCCTAAAATGAACTATGGAATAAAGAATTCACAGTCCCTTTTTCTTAAACCTCTACCATCCATCTCGTGGCCTAAAATTACTCCTTAATTTCCAGCCATCATGTCCATATTCCAACTAGGAAGAAGAAACTAAATTTTCCAATAATTTCCCACTGGTCAGGACTTACCTATATCATCACTTCTGGATATGTAGGCTGGAAAACAATTATAATTTCAGAAGGTTAAGTCCTCAAGTAGAAATTATGCATTCTTTTACCAAAGTAGAGGGTAGAACAAAGATTGATAAAATAGCTAGAAATCTCTCCTCCACACCCATCACATATTGAATACTTATTCTAAAATTGATACCTTAATACATACTTTATAGTTACTATCTCATTTACTCCTCATAACATCTTTCAAAGGGATGATGTTATTATATCCATCTTACAGATTAGGAAACTGAGTCTCAAAAGATTATATAACTCACTCTATGCTATACTAGTAGTTACCAAATGTGGAATTTAAACTCAGATTTGACCTCAAATTCAATGTTCTTTCCATATACCAGGTTTCCTCCTCATTGATTATTAAATGCTAAGCCCTGTTCTAGACATGGAGATACAGAAATGAAGTTGTGTTCAAAGATTTAAAAAAGGCTCCTAGAGAGCTAAGGTGTAAAAGTGTAAAGTATAAAGGCTCATTTACAGAGTTGGGTAAGTAGATAGGAGTCAGAAAAGGATTCATGGAATGTATGAAGATGTTTTCTCTGCCTAGAAAGTACTCTCTTTCCTGTTTGCACAAGTAGAACCATCTTTTCCCAGCCAGCTCTTGCTCATGTGTCAACTCTCAGCTCTTACATCAGTGAGTCTGGTTTAGGAATACCTACCATGAGTTTTCTGAAGCTCTACGCACATCTCCATTGCAGTATTTATCTAAACAAGTTGTAATTCTTTTAATACGAGAGTTACCTCCCAGTATATTGAGGTCAGGGACTTTTTTTATATCATTAGCACCTTAGACAGTGTCTCACACATGGAAATAAAGCTTTTCCAATGTGAAAGACCTTTTAGAATATGAGTCGTCACATGCCAGTTTATACATATAGATAGCCAAAAACATTTCGTTGTACTCCAATGAAATGAAATATATATCATTGTTAGTATATATATTTTAAGCCTCTTTTTCTTTAAATTTTCTTTAAAATTTATGGAGAATTTAATTGTTCTTCAGATTTAAATATAGACCTGGAATAAGCTTTAAATGGGTGGCTCAACTAAACCATATTTATTCTTGATAAATGATATTCATAATTTCTTATAAGCTTAATTATTACTTATACCTAAAGATAAAATTTTCAACTCAATGATTAATTTTTGGTTTTTTAGAAGACAAAGTATAGATTAAAGTAGCAATGTTATAGGGCGTGTAAAAAGAGTGTAACTGTAATTATTCACTCTCTTCACTCTTGTGTGTGGGTTTGTGTGTGTGTATTTGTGTGTTGTTTCTTTACTTCTAAAATATTTGCTTGTACTTTGGCTGCGTATGTTTGCAGTTTGGGCCATTACTCGTGCACTTGCTCTTATTGGTGTTAATGTTGGTATCTCCAAAATTGTGGGCCATATTGAGAAAAATTATTGCAAATACAGCAAATTGTATTCAGTGTTTGGATGCATCTTGACCTTTTAGAAGATACCTAATTGAAAAAGAAGCAGTTCTTGGACAAACTTAATTTCCTAATAAGCTTTGTCTTATATCTCTTGAACTTTTCCTATATTCTAATGTTAGAGAGTGTAATGTTGCCCATTACAGATCTAAGATACTTGAGGGAATTAAGGGAGCTTTCTTTTCCTTTCCTTTCCCTTTGTTTCTTTGTTTTATTTCCTTCCTCCCTTCTTCCCTCCATCTTTTCCTTCTTTTCTTCCTTTCTTTTGTTTAACTAAGCAGGCAGAGCTACTACCATTAAGACAGTTTTCCAAAATCAAGCACTAATGATGAAATAAATTGAGAGTACATTTCTAGTGCAATATATGAGTTATCTGTATTTCAACTAATAATATCTTTAACTAACAATGTGCCTTGATTAAAAAGTACTTTTATGGGGCACCTGGGTGGCTCAGTGAGTTGGGTGGCTACCTTTGGTGCAGGTCGTGATTCCGGGGTTCTGGGATCCAGCCCATGTTGGGCTCCCTGCTCAGTGGAGAGCATGCTTCTCCCTCTCCCTCTGCCCCCCCTGTCACCCCATGCTTGTGCTCACACTCTCTCGAATAAATAAAATCTTTAAAAAAAAAAAAAAGTACACTTACAATTCCATTTAGTCTCAATAACAGTTTCTCAAAATGAATTGTTCCCTTTAAAAATGAAGACACTAAAGCTCTGAGAGAATATATTTTTTACTTGGATTTTCAAAATTGTGAAATAACCATTAAAAATGAGTTTTTAGACAAAAAAAAAAAAGTCCAGGGCACTTTCTAGCCAACAAAGGAAAATGCATCTTGATCACATTTTAAGTTCAATACCTATCTCACCCCATCAGCTCTTATAGAATATATTTTTTACTTGGATTTTCAAAATTGTGAAATAACAATTAAAAATGAGTTTTTAGACAAAAAAAAAAAAAAGTCCAGAGCACCTTCTAGCCAGCAAAAGAAAATGCATCTTGATAACATTTTAAGTTTAATACCTATCTCACCCCATCAGCTGAGCCCAGTGTTGTTAGCTTTGTGATGGTAGAATTTTGAGTGGTGTTGGATTAGAGAATCTAGGCTATGCATTAGTTTGTCAACAGCACAATAGCCTTAGGAAGAGTTTCTCATGTCAAGTTCCAGCATATTCACTTCCCTCCATAGCCCTGCATATGTTCATCATGTACTTTCTCAACTACTTTAGATAAATGCATATTTTCTAAGCTGACCCTTCCTTTTATTATGCTTAAGAGCTAATTTTCTGAGACCAATGTAACACATATCTGAGGTAAAGGTCATAAATGGAAAAGTATCATGTATTTGTGCCCTGAAAATGCCTAACCTAAAAATATAAGCATCTCTCTTCATCTTAATCCATTGTCATGGATCTTTCTAATAAAACTGATAAAATGCTGTCTGCCAGGGCATGTGCCAGGCTTCTGAATATGGCCATCCCAATAGATCGGCAAACTATGCTATTGAGGGGGAAGTATAGGAAGTTCAAAAAGAATCAAATATGAAAAAAAGTAACATTTGATCACTTTGGGAATCGCCAAACATGGGCACACGTTTGTCTTACTATTCATTGTATTTATCAGTATATATTTGTTAGTTAAAGAAGGGAAGCATTGGACAGACATAAAACCATGAGGTCGGTGTAAGTAAGAATGGGGCCTTATGGGATGACAATAATAAAACATAAGCCAAGCGGTCTTGAAATAAGCTTGTAGGTGCCATCAATAACCCCTGTATTTCATCTAGACACTTACCAATAACCCTGGGTGGGTTGTCTCCAATACTCAAGTATCATCAGTGAGTTTAGCTGGGAGGTACTTGTATCCTAAAAGTCTGCATGTGAAAGTCCATTGGGAACTCAAGTTTATAGGTTATTATAACAAAGTTGTGTGTGTACGTGTGTCTGTGTGTGTGTGTTTCTGATGATCAGTCTTCCATAGAGACAAATATTTTAGTAATAGTAAAATGTTAAGGTAAAATTAAATCTTTCCATATGACACAAAGACCTAATAAAGGCTCGTCTTACTACTGATTACCTTCTAGTGCTCGCTTCGGCAGCACATATACTACTGATTACCTTCTAAGGGTCTACAGAAGTCACTTCTTAAAAAAAAAAAAAAAAAATAGTGATCCTAGAAATCCAGAAGACAGACTTTAAATTTTGCTGTCATTATTGTTGTTTTCTATGTTTGTTTTTGTATTGAATTTAAGATCTTTTTAAAAATTTCTAACCTCTACAAAAATCTCTTTTGATAATGTAGATATGGATTTTAAACTCTGCTATCAAATCAATCAAACCTATCTTATATTAATTTAAGAAGATATAATATATGACTGGCACCACTCCAGAAATATTTAATTAATGTCTACTGTGCTCAAGAGAAATCTTTGTCAGAAATCACTGACTTAATATAAGCTTAAATGGTGAAGAGGGAAACCTTGCACAGAGAATGTTCTACTACAGGCTTTAAAGATTCTGTTTTCTCTGAGAAAACAAGTTGGGGAGGTCTGATCAATCCCAAAAAGTCCAAAAGTATAATCATAAGTGAAATCCTTCTTGGAAATGTATTTTTTCTTTTTTTAAAATAAAACCAGCAAAAGGAAATATAATAAAAGGAAAGAAGTAATTCTAGGATGTATACTAGAATACAAGCTGAAAACCTACATTCTTATTCAGTCTTAATCAACTGTCACATATAAGAAACAAAGAATAAATAAAGTACCCCAGGTACTCATGCGTTTCAGTCTAACGTTGATCAAGCTGCTCCTTTTTTTTTTCAGCTTTATTGAGATGTAATTGACATATAATGTTCTGTAATTTTAAGGTGCACGACGTGCTGATTTGCTGTGTTTATATATTGCAAAATAATTACCACATTAGAGTTAGTTAACACTTCCGTCACTTCACATAATTATCATTCCTTTTTTTGTGATGAGAACATTTAAGATTTACTCCCTTAGCAACTGCCAAGTCTACAATACAGTGTCATTAACTACAGTTACCCTATATACCCCCAGAACTTACTTATATCATAACTAGAAGTTTACACCTTTTGGCCACCTTCATCCATTATCTCTGTCCCTGGCAACCACTAATATGAATCATTTGTTTCCATGAGTTTGTGGCGGGTTTTGTTTTGTTTTGTTTACATATAAGCAAGATAATGAAGTATTTTTCTTTGCCTGACTTACTTCACTTAACACAGTACTTTCAAGGTCCATCCCTGTTGCTGCAAATGGGAGAAATTTCTTCCTTTTTTTATGGCTGAATAAAACTCCACTGTATATATGTACCACATTTTCTTTATCCATTCATTCGTTGCCAGACACTTGGGTCGTGTTCATATCTTGGCTGTGGTGAGTAATGTTGCCATGAAAATGGTGGTATAGGTACCTCTTCTAGATCTTGTTTTCATTTCCTTCAGATCTGTACCCAGAAATGGAATTGCTGGATCGTATGTTAACTCTTTTTTTTAACCTTGTGGGTAATCCTCATACTGTTTTCCAGAGGGGCTGCACCAATTTACATTACCCTCCACCCACCCACAGTGCACAAAGGTTTCCTATTCTCCACATTGTTGCCAACACTTATCTCCTGTATTTTCAATAACAGCCATTCTCACAGGTGTAAGTGATAGCTCATGGTAGTTTTGATATGCATTTCCCTGATGATTAGTGACATTGAGCACCTTTTTATGTACTGTTGGTCTTTTGTGTGTCTTCTTTGAAAAACTGTCTATATAGGTCCCCTGGGCATTTTTTTTAATCAGGTTGTTATTTATTTATTTATTTATTTATTTATTTATTTATTT
>RCUC01105532.1:0-17394 GCA_003697995.1 Taxidea taxus jeffersonii
CCTGAATCCTGCTCCCTGCTCAGCAGGGACTGTGCTTCTCCTTCTCCGTCTGCCGGCCACTCCCTCTGCTTGTGCTCTCTCTTTGTCTCTCTCTCTGTGTCAAATAAATAAATAAAATCTTTTTAAAAATAAAAATAAATAAAATTCATTGATCTTACCATTTTTTTCATTGCCTTCACACTTCACATCCACATATCCCTTTACCTTTATGAAATCCCATGGCCAATCATTAAAATCTATGATCAGTCAAGATCACTCCCTCACATACTCCATCCTCTCTTTTAACTAATCTTAGTCGACGAGTCTCCACTCTTGGTAAACCTCAACTCTCCACCTATTTGAAAACTGCCATCAGGATAGAGAAGAGCACACACTGGGATGATGGCCATGGTCCAGTGGGTCTTCCACATGACTCCATCCAACCATGCTCCCCCAGTCCCATCTCTCGAGCTGTGCTCTCTCCTCTCCAACCCCTTCCTCTTGCCTGGTGCTCCTGTTTCCCTAATAGACCTAAAACCCTCCAAAGAGGGCTCCCTGATGTCCCCTAGCATGTCCACCCCCCGCTTCTGTGACTACAAAACTGTCCTTGACCATCACTCTGCTCTTTCCCAGGGCCTAGAATTATCCCTGGCCCATAGTAGGCACTCAGTTCTCCACATGCCCCCAACCTCCTTGGTAATGTAGGGGACCAGGAGATCCTACCCCAAAATATGCCCCTTGGGCATATGGATTATTCTGAGCAGAAGACACTTGAGAAACAACACGTGCAGGAAGGCCTCTCTGACCTGATCCTTTCTACCTCAAATCAGGACACAATTTCCCATGAGAAAAGAGCCCTCCCTGGCCCAGGAAGAGAACGTTCTTAGCACCAGAGACAGCAGTTGATTCTGAAATAAATCTGTACAAACAAACCTACTAAAATAATCCTTATCTTCCCTTAGTTCCCCCACACACACATATTTCCAGTCATTTTCCCACAATTTATTGCCCCTAACCCAAACTTCATCTTGGTACAGCTCCACAATTCATCATCCTTTGTTGAATTGCTATGTAAGCTATCTGCTTCTTTGGGTCTTCATGTCTTTCCTCTGAAGGCTCCCCTGCCATGTAAAACATTAACATCCAATGAAATCTGAATGTTTTTCCTCCTGTTAATCTGTCTTTGGTTCATTTCTTTCTCAGGCCTAGCGCAAACCTAAAGTCAGTGAGCCCTGTTGCTCAATGACCCCAACAGTTAAAACCAGGAAGAGACAAGCCCGCTTAACTCATATTCCAACTGAAACCCATTATGCTTATTACTTATTGCGTTTTCTCAAAGCATTGACAAAGATAATTTATAGTGACTGGGCCAGAAAGGCCCTCATAGAGACAGAATTACCTAGAAGACCAAACACCCCAGATGTCCCCTTCCCCGCCCAGGATCACTTGCCGACCACACCCCCACCCCTACCCATGATCCCATGTCTCCCTCCTGCTCCCTCACACGCACCCCTGGACCTCTCCCTATAAAGCTCCAGTGTCCATCTTGCAGGCCGAGAGGTCTGTCGTTAAGGCTTAAGTTGTCACTTCCCCAGGCTGCCCAGATAAATGTCTCCCTTTTCTCTTTTCCAAACCACCATCTCTCAAGTTACCAGCTTCTCTTGTGACAAGTTTATTCGAGTTTGTTCAGCAACCAGCCAGGGGCTGTGCTCAGGATTTGTCCAGCCCCCTCCGGAGTCCCCGGGCCAGAGCTGTTAGCTGGGGCAACGTTTCCTGAGTTAGCCACTAGGACAGAGAGATCCGTAGTACTAAGAGAGTAGAAGAACTTTTCTCTGCCAAACAGCAAGAACTCAGCTGCTCAGAAGTGGCCCAGTATTTTTAAAAACAGGCTGGGGAGGCAATCCACGATTCAACACCTCTGGCCCACGGGCCCTGTAATAATAGTGCCAGCACTTTCCAGGGAGCCCTGAGCTCCCCACCCCAGCCCCCAAGCCAGGGGCATCAATTTGAGGTTCAGCCCCTCAAAGAGGGAACTGACAAAGGAGGGACAAAGAGGGAGCCCAACTGCAAGCCACCTGCCTGTGGAGCATTCCTCCGGCCTTGTGGTCTCCATCTCCCCAGAATTAGAATTTATATAAAAAGAGACTGTGGCCGCCAGGAATGGCCTGGGGCTGCCCCATGACCTTGAGCAAATCCCACCTGCAGCAGGGGATCCGTGACTGCTTCCCAGTCCATTCCCCCCAGACAGGACCTGTTTTGGGCCCACGAGCTATGAACTTCAGGTACCATTTGTCACAGTGATAATAAAGCCTCCTAGCTCACCAGCTCTACCATTTCTTAATCTCTAGACTGGAAAGGGAAGAAGAAAGTGAAGAAACTGGAGAGAGAAAGCTAAGGAGGACATTTAAAAGGCTGGATTTTCCCCCTTCTTTAAGGGCTGTATCAGCTGGGTCTCCAGGGGATTGAAAGAATTAACCCATCAACTGATGAATGGATAAAAAAAATACGGTATGTCCGTACAGTGGAATATTATTGAACACTGCAAAATGCAGTTGGGATACAATCTACAATGTGGATGAATGTGAAAAACATTATACTAAGTGAGAGAAGCCCGTCGCAAAAGACCAAATACTATGTGTTTCCATTTCTAGAAAATACCCAGAACAGGCAAAAGGGAAAGTAAATTTGTGGTTGCCTCGGGCTAGCTTTGTTGGAGGAAGTGGCTAGTGACTGCTAATGAATACAAGGCTTCTCGTGGGGTGATAAAAATGGATTGTAGTGATGGTTGCAAAACTGTGAATACACAAAAACCACTAAATTGTATATTTGACGAGAACTGTAGGGTATGTGAGCTCTAGGTCAATAAAGCTGTTGTTTAGAAACAAAAAAAGTGTTAACAAACCTTCGGAGGAAGTAGGTTGAAGGTAGTTTGGCTTCTGAACTTTCTGGAGGGACCCTCAGGGGCAGATTTGATGCCACGCTAAGTGTGAATTTTGCGCTTCTCACTTGCGTGGGCTCCTTCAAAATCAAGTCATTAGTAATCCTGTGTTCATAATTTTTTATTCTTTTCCTTCAAGATGTACCCCTAAATTAGTACACTTTAGGACCCAGAAAACCCGGAGCTGCCTAGATGCACAAACATTACTTTTAGAGTCAGAAAAAAGTAACCATGATTTTTAAAAATGTCTTTTTAAAATCATGAATGTGCTTCCCTTGTATAATGCTAGAGCCCCAAGGAAAAGAGCCCACTGAGTCTCCGGAGATCGTGTCTCACAGTCAGTCACCTGCAATGAAAATGTCATGTGACCTGGGGGACATGGGATCTCAGGATCCAACAGAACAAGGCACAGAGTTCTCTGGGCACACAGCACTGTCAGTGCAGGCCATGGCTTTAGGGTATGCACCCTCCAGGAGGACAGGAAAAAGATTCATTATAAACCCATCCTTTCCTCAAGTCACTTGAGGGCTAGGGGGGTAGGGAGATCTGGGAGCAGGGTGTTGTTAAACAAAGGCAATGGAAACAAAAGCAAAAATAAACTATTGAGACTTCATCAAGATAATAAGTTTTTGTATAGCAAACAGTCGATGAAGCCAAAAGATAACTGACAGAATGGGAGAAGATATTTGTATATGTCTCATTAGATAAAGGGCTAGTATCCAAGATCTATAAAGAACTTCTCAAACTCAACACCAAAAAAAACCCAAAAAATATAGTCAAGAAATGGGCAGAAGACATGAATAGACATTTATCCAAAGAAGACACAGAAATGCTCCATATCACCTGGCATCAGGGAAATACAAATCAAAACCACAATGAGATACAACCTCATATCAGTCAGAATGGCTAAAATGAACAAGTCAGGAAACAACAGGTGTTGGCGAGGATGTGGAGAAAGGGGAACCCTCTTGCACTGTTGGTGGGAATGCAAGCTGGTGCAGCCACTCTGGAAAACAATATGGAGGTTCATCAAAAAGTTATAAATAGGGGCGCCTGGGTGGTTTAGTGGGTTAAGCCTCTGCCTTCGGCCCAGGTCATGATCCCAGGGTCCTGGGATTGAGCCCCACATCGGGCTCTCTGCTTGGCAGGGAGCCTGCCTCCCCCTCTCTCTCTGCCTGCCTCTCTGCCTACTTGTAATCTCTGTCTGTCAAATAAATAAATAAAATCTTTTAAAAAAAAGTTTAAAGTAAAGCTACCCTTCAACCCAACAACTGCACTGTTAGGTATTTAGCCAAAGGATACAAACATAGTGATCCAAAAGGGCACATGTACCCCAATGTTTTTAGCAGCAATGTCCACAATAGCCAAACTATGGAAAGAGCGCAGATGTCCATCAACAGTTGGAAGGATAAAGATGTGGTGTGTGTATGTGTGTATAATGGAATACTAGTCAGCCATCAAAAACATGAAATCTTATCATTTGCAATGACATGAATGGAACCAGAGGGTACTATGCTAAGCAAAATAAGTCAGAGAAAGACAATGTCCATATGGTTTCACTCATATGTGGGATTTAAGAAATAAAACATAGGATCATAGGGGAAGGGAAGGAAAAATAAGATAAGACAAAATCACAGAGGGAGGCAAACCATGAGAGACCCCTAATGCTAGGAAACAAACTGAGGGCTGCTGGAGGAGAGGTGGGTGGGGGGGTGGGGTAAGAGGGCGATGGACATCACATGATGTAATGAGCACTGGGTGTTACATGCAACTGATGAATCAGTGAACTCTACCTCTGAAACTAATAATACACTTTATGTTACTTAATTGAATTTAAATAAAATTAAATTAAAAAAATAAATGAACAATCAGAACTCCAGCAGCTGGGAAAACCCATTCAGAGGGCGCAGGACGGAGGGGGGCTCTTCCAGGTTCAGAGCACACGGTGTTCCTAGAACTCGAGAAAGAGGCTGAGAAGCAGGCAGAGTGACAGGACCCATGTGATTTTGCCGAAAAAGGGATGCCGTCAGGGAGAGAACTACTCTGGAGGTTGGGGTAAACACATCCCACCCCCTCACCATCTGCTTCCACTGTGCAGACCCCTCAGTCAGCAATCACGCCACTTAAAGACTCAAGACTGCTAAACATCAGGTTCACGTAAGGAAAGCAACTGCAGTGTTTTTACATTAATATGAGATTTTACTGGTGGCCAGCAAAGAGATGTCCTTATTAAATTAATGTGTTGGAAAACTCTGGTTCCAGGATCCTGACTGTAATCCTTTGCCACCACTGGCTGGAGTCTACAGTATCATAATTTCAGAAGGAAAATGCTCATCAATATTCAGGACTCATCTCTGTAGGCAAAACTTTTAATGCCTTTGGGATTTCCCTAGAAACCATGTATAATTTTAAATATCCATAATGCCAAAAACAGCCCCTACATTTAAATAGCCAAGTTGCACAAAATGGGAAAGAATTCAACTTAACACATCCATGGTGGGTCATGGCAACACACTGTGTAGAGTGTGGGAAGTGGGGGGCCAGCTCTCCCCTCCACACTCTCCCAGCACACTCCTGTAATACCAGAGGGCATTGCCCCCTCCCCAGGGATAACGTCCTCATCCCTGGTGAGCCCCGTTGCTATAAATACCATGTAAGTAGTCAGTATCAAGGGGAAAAGCTAATGTCATTCAGCACCTTACAAGTTTATCCATTATCAGATTTTAGCTTCACACAACTCTGGAGGTGTATAGCCTAATTGCTGTTTTTCTAAAAGAAACGCTCAGAGAAGTTGAGTAACTTGCCCACAGTCACCCAGCCATGTTATGCGGTAGAGCAGGATTCCAACAGGTCTGTCTGATGTCAAAGGCTTTTTCTTTTCTCTCTCTCTCTCTCTTTTTTTCCTTTTCCATCCCTTTCTGATTCTAAACAGCAATAGAGGGGCACCTGGTTTGTTCTGTTGGTTAAGTGTCTGCCTTTGGCTCAGGTCATGATCTCAGGGTGCTGGGATCACGTCCCATGTCGACCCTCGCACTGGGCTCCCAGCTCAGTAGGGAGTCTGCTTCTCTCCCTCTCTCTCTCTCACTCTCTCCCTCTGCTCCTCCCCACTGCTCTCTCTGTCAAATAAATAAAGTAGATCTTAAAAAAAGAAAAAAACCAGCAACAGGATTTTTGGCAAATAACAGAGGCTATGAAGGATGTTTCTGGGATTTTTACATGGGGGCCCTCATTTAACTTATAAACATTCTAGAAGCCACTGGTGGCAAAAGAGACTCCCAAATTTTTATCCAATCCAGTTTCCCCCCTGAAATTTAAACCATAGATCTGACTGACATCTCCACTTGGATGTCTGATAAATTTCTCCAATTTCAAACAACCAAACCACTCTCCTGATCATTCTCAAAGCCACTCCTCTCCAGGCCTTCCTGCCCTGGCCAAATGCTCTAGTGGTGTCCCCGCATCCCACCCATCAGCAAATAATGTCAGCCCTACTCCCCAAAAGCATCCAGGGTCTAACCATTTCTCTCATCTTAATTCTCACCATCCTCCTCTCACCTTAATTCTTATTTTGGAAACATAAAGGGTCAAGTTTGCCCAGCTCTCCGATAATCTTAACACAGCAGCCGTTGTGATTCTGTTGAAGTTTAAGTTTTGTTTCTCATCTTAAAAAAGTAGAGCCAAATCCTCACCTGGCCCCGCCCCCAGCACCCTGTGCTCCAGCCCCCTGCCTGCCTTTCTCCCTGGCATGGCTCCGCCCTAGGCACATGGCCCCTGTGAACTTTCATTCACATCCCCGTGATTACAGATGCATGGAGTATGTATGTACACAAGTAATACCTAAAGTAATAGCAGCAAGATGGTGCCAGAACCTCGTATTCATGTTCACATGCTTCCAATAGAAAATATTTTGTTTTGACTTTTCTTTAATTGCTCCATTTATTACTTTTCACTTCACTCAAGGCTTTTTGGTGTACTTATTTAAAAAAAAAAGAAAAAAGATGGATTGCTGTTGCAACCCCAGCCAGGTAGCTCCCACATCCTGCTTTGGCCCTAAATCACCCCCAGGTGTCAGTTCTCACTCAAAACCACCGTTCAGAGGAGCCATTTCCTCCAGCTCTAACAGGGCAACTCACCTATCCTCTTCCCTTCCCTACTTCCATTCTGCCCAATTGTTTCTATCTGTTACACTTTGTGTAAACTTGATTTTCTTTGCTATCTGTCTCCTCTGCTAGAATATAAGTTACAAGAGGTCAGGGAAATTCATCTATTTGGCAAAGTATCCCTAGATTTGGAAGAATATTTGCCCACACTAGACCCTCAATAAATATTTGTTGAGTGAATGAATGAACAAATAAATCCTCTCCTCCTAATCATACATTTTAGTGCATATTATATAAAAAGAAATGAGAACTTCATAATCCCTAAAGAATATAATTCAGTCATTGTTAGCTATGGGCCAAATTCAGGTTTAGTATGACACAATTTTTAAAAAATAATGTTTTATAAAATCCCTACAAAAAACCCTTGTATTTAAGGCAATAAACCGTTCTTTATAATACTCAAGATGTGTAGGAACTTAATAATTTTTTTTACTGATAAGCTAGCGAGTAAAACACAAACAGGCAAAACTGCCATTCAACCTGAGCTCTGTTTAAATAAAACTTATTTAAAATATAAGTCTGTGTCATAGAGAAGACATATCACATCACTTGGGTCTCATACCAGTGGGAAAGAAATTAACATTCATCTAAAACTTGGAGCACTACAGTCTTTCTCAGAAAGGATTCCTGCTGAAAAAAATGTACCAAAATCATGTCATAATTAACCGCACAAACAAAATCTACTTGTAAAGAAAAAAGTGTGGCAGAGAATTGAAGAGAAGAGAGCCGTGGGGGAAAAGATTGTGTCAGCAGTCAAATGCTGCTTTAACAAGAAAATGGAAGGATGGAGGATATTAAGGAAAATATACATTGTAATAACCAAGCTCTTTAAAAGTCCTATCACAGAAAAGTGAAAGGAAAGTCCACAAGGAAGATGCCTAAGTAAATTCCTCTCTTAAATGACTGGTGATCTTTATACGAGCTTCTAATAAAGAAAACGGAATATAAGTCACCAGGGAAAATGGGGAGCAATGATATCCTTACAGGAGGGGAGTGAAGTAACTCAGAAATGTTTTTAACATTTTATCATGATAAGTTTCCAATACACACAAAAATATTGAGTACAGTAAAATGAACACCATCTATTTTGATAGATGCCCCATCACAACCATCATGGCCAATATTGTTTTTTTAAATAGATCCCACCAGAAGGAATAATTTTGAAGCCAATCCCAGACATTACATCATTTCAACATGCATGTCTTCAAAGTGAAGGACACATTTTTCAAATCTTAAACACAATACTAGTATCACTTGAAAAAAATTAATTGGCCTGGAGATGCTGCATGTCAACAGAAAGGAATGAGTTGCATTTTGTCCCAGCTAACATGAGTGACAGAAAAATAACAAATCCCACTGCTGGGGCACCCTGGTGGCTCAGGGGGTTAAGCGTCTGACTCTTGGTTTTGGCTCAGGTCATGGTCTCAGAGTCATGGGATCGAGCCCTGCATTGGGCTCCGCTCTCTCTGGGGACTCTGCTTGAAATTCTCTCTGCCCCTCCTGCTGCCCGCCCCCCACCCAAACTCACTTAGTAGCTCTCTCACTCTCTCTCAAATAAATCTTTTAAAAAAGAGAGAGAGAGAGAGAATTCACACAGCCAGCCTGACTAAAAATCTCCAATTTTCCCTTCACTTACTCCTTTATGACTTCAAGGCTACCTGGCCACAGAGAACAGTGAGGAGCACAGACTCCTGGAGAGGGCTCGATTCCCGCCATGTCACTTATTAGTGTGTGAAACTGGGCAGAGTGCCAAAACCCTTGAAATCTAATCTATTAAAAGGGAACAATAAAAGTATCCACCTTGTAGGGTTTGTTTGTTTGTTTTAAGATTTTAGTTATTTATTTGAGAGCAAGAGAGAGAGGGAGAACACAGGGGGAGCATGAGAGCGCTGAGCAGAGAGCCTGATGTGGGGCTTGATCCCAGGACCCTGAGATCATGACCTGAGCCGGAGGCAGCGGCTTAACCCACTGAGCCACCCAGGCACCCTCACTTTGTAGGTTTTTAACAAGAACTAAATGAAATGGTGCTCACCTTCATTCAGTAAAGCATTGAGCATATTGAAAGTATACAAAATCTGTTAGCTTCTGTCATAACCATTGGGAAGTATGGTGGGTAGAAATATAAAAATTGGAATTAAAAGTGATTGTTTTTTAATATATCAGACATATGCAATTTTGAACCAGTCTAAGTTCATCTCAAATATCTGAGTATCTTGGGCCCTATTGAAATACCCAATAGAAATTATTTAAGTTCAGCAAAGCATGGTCTTCAAAAGCATGTGACATTTTTTATTATAATGTCAACTTTGATATCTCGGCCCAGAACAACTTAAAAATTTGTTAAACCCGAGCAAAAGCATCATATAGAAAGGGGGATGATTAGTGTGAAACAAAAGACCAAAGACAACCTTGGAGATTAAACAAATGTTGATATTTCAGTGTCTGACAGAACAGAAAAATGAAATGAACTGATGAGACTTCAGGGGCCATCAGTTGAAGGCACAAAGAACTATAGAAGAAACGGGAGGGAAATCTAAGACATCATAAAATGGGGAGAAAGTAAACCTAAAACAACAGATGAAGTCTAAAAAGGAAACGAAGC
Source organism: Taxidea taxus jeffersonii (assembly GCA_003697995.1). Lineage (NCBI taxonomy): Eukaryota > Metazoa > Chordata > Mammalia > Carnivora > Mustelidae > Taxidea > Taxidea taxus. The sequence continues at coordinate 9,680 of RCUC01105532.1, forward strand.
TAAACCACATATTCCCTGGAAGGGGTAAATCCAAAGAGGGAGAATGCTGAACAAGACCCAGTTGGTAGCCAATGGTGGAGGGCAGGTAAAGGAAGAGGTGAGCCAAACACCATCTGAAGTTAGCTCAAAGAAACAGCGTCATGTCAGCCACTTCACACAAATGCAGTAATTCTGGGCTCCACTTGGGACCTCTGAGAAGCAGAGAAGAACTCAAAAGAATAAAGATGCAGAAAAATAAAGTTGGTTCATTTCTTTTCAGTCTTCCTTATTGCATCAATGACTTGAGGAGGTTGGATGGCAACAGTGCAGCTGCCCTGGTCTTCCTTGCCTCTGAGACTTTGCACATGCTGTTCCCACTGCTTGGAAGGCCTCATTAGATCCCACATAACCTTGTTGGTTCCTATTCACCCTTTTGGTGTCAGCAGAGACATCAAACATCAGACCTGGAAAGCCTTCCCTGATTTCTCAAAACTGGATAAGCTCAGTTCCCATTCTATGATGCCCACTTACTTACATGCTTGTCTCCCACCTCTGTACTGTGAGCTGCCAGAGAATAAGGAATACATTTGCCTCATTACCCTGTCCTCACCATTTAATACAGTGCTTTATCAATAGTGGGCACTTATTAAATACTATGGGGAAAAAATCAACTTTTATATGTATTGAATGCTTACTGTGTGCCAGACGTCATCCTGAGTACCATTCATACAGTCCTCACAACCTTATAAAGTAACTAGTGTTATTTCCCCTATTTTAAGGGGAGGGAAGATTCAACTGAAGTACATGGTCACCCAGTTAGCAAATGATAGGGTTAAAATTCAATAGAAAGCCCAACTCCAAACCTACCCTCTTCATTGATCACACTCATGGAAGGAAGGGAGGAGCGGATAGAGGAAGATCAAGGAAGGAAATATACACATACAGCACTCAGGAGCTTCACTAAGCAGTGGTTAATGGCAAGGTGAAGTTGTTTTAAATTCTAGTACTTGAAAGAAGGCACAAATATTATTTTGCATAAACCTAAGAAATGTAAAAATATATAATTCCAAGTAATAAAAAAAATCTGTTATAAAATGGGCCCAAACAGATAAGGACTGTGATCTTATAATTTTTAAGTTTGAAGACATGGGGTTTCCATGCCAGAAGATACTTGAAGGGTAAAACGGGATGTCATTTCTCAGGGAGTCAGCTGTAGACCAACATCTATACCTGTAACCTCTCGGTGCCTGCATTTACAAACCTTTAATTTCAACATCCTAAAGTCTCACCGCCTGAGGTCCTTATTGCCTGGAGAAGAACTCTCTGAACACAGAAACCAAAGCTCATATTTCTTACTTACTAGAATAGTAAGGAAAGACCTTCCTCTTTGAGGAATTGAGAGAGGAACCCCAAATATTCTTAGATGAGAACCAAAATACACTATAAAACTAGTTCTGGAAATGTTAACTCTGTTTCTAATCTAAACATCCAAAACATTTAAAGGAGGACAGAACTAGTAAACTAGTTAGTTTAGCTTCCCGGGAAACATGACCCTCCAATCACCGCTTTTTGTGAATCTCGGCACTCTAAAGACATATTTTCACTCCTACAGAATTAAGGTATTTACACAAATATTAATTTTAAGCAACTTTGTATATATTTCTATCTTTCTATGAAAAAGTGGAGGGACTAGAAATAGCTTTGAACATTGAGCGGTTTTTGCCTTTCCCATCAGTTCAAGTGTGCGCTGAGTGACTGCCTCACATGACCCCACAAGTGAAACGGAAGCAGGCCAGCTAGAAGAGGCCGGAAGCAGAAGTCCTGCTGGACAAGAGAGGTCACTGTAATGAATGGGTCAAAGTGGAGAGTCCACAATTAGAGGCAAACCCGTCTGACCCTCTTCTGACCGGGCCCTTCCTCAGGAGGTGAGAAGTCTGCAGGACTGAGGGAATGAACTCTTCTGGAGCCAATGACTCGATTATATTCCAGGTAACCAGGACCCTGAAATTTCCTGGAGCCTGTTTCCCAAGCCTAGGAGGGGTCTCTTCTCTGAGTTCACCCCCCTGAGGATGCACCTTGCTGCCAACATGCAGACGGTTAGGCCAAAGTGGTGGTCACGGAACAGTGTGGATGCGTGGGATGGGATATGCATGGTCTTGAGTGTCAGACCTTTCACAGCAGAAGATAGGTACAAGGCTAGGAAGAAGCCAGGAATGGGAGGAGAAGGGGAGTGGAGATAGCTTCACACCCACCCCCTGCCCTTGCCACCAGCCATGCTCTGGTATAGACACTGAGGAGTCCAGGATGTCTACGTTCAAACCTGGTCCTCCTTGTCAAGGGAGAAATGAGAAGAGAAAGAGAAAAAGGCCGCACAGCCCCATCAGTTAAGCTTGGTATCACCAGGACCTGGCCTTGGCAGTGGGGGTTTCTTCCAACAGAGCATAAACAATCTCACAGAGGCGGCTGGGTGGTTCAGTCGGTTAAGCTTCCAACTTCGACTCAGGTCATGATCCCAGGGTCCTAGGATTGAGCCCTGCATTAGGCTCCCTGCTTGGTCGGGAGCCTGCTTCTCCCTCTGCCTCCTGCTACCCCTGCTTGTTCTCTCTCTTCTCTGTCAAATAAATAAAATAAAATCTTAAAAAAAAAATCTCTCAGAACACAAGCAACAGACAGTCTACACTGTGATAATGATAGAGCAAGAGAAAACCAAGGCCTCCTTGTCTCATATGTGAGCACAGACCAAATCGTGAACGTTACTGGGGCATCTGGGTGGCTCAGTCTGTTAAGCATCCAACTCTTGACTTTGGCTGGGGCCATGGTCTCAGGGTCATAAGACTGAGCCCCAGGTCAGGCTCCACTCTCAGTGGGGAGTCTGGTTGAGATTCTCTCTGTGTCTCTAAAAATAAATAAATAAATCTTTAAAAAAAAATCAAAGTCCTTATTCAAACCACAGCATGACCACTATCTCCCAACCCTGGCTAACTGGACCATTGTTTTTTTTTAACCAGTCACAGCTCTTACTCACTTTGTTAAGATATCCAATCTCAGGACTACCCCCACTTCTTTAGAGCATCCATTTAATCCAGAGCAAAGCCATGCCTTCTTGAATTCTCCCCCAATCGCCCATCATAAGCCCAGATCTCTACTAGGCTCTTGCTGACACTCATAGAGCTGTCCCTTGGTTCCCCACAGGGTGTGGCATCTCCCTCATTGAGGGAGTCAATCCACTCAACTTTGTTCCACCACAGGTATGTTCCTGGGGATCTCTGCCTGGATGGTACTGACGGGAGATATATTTGCCAAAGTAGGAGGACAGAACATAGTTTATCTAACAGCTCATAAACTTGATTTATAATGTTTAAACACTTAGACATGTGGTATATGGCCTCCATTTGGACTCTTGCCCAATCCCCACAATGTTACAGCAGGCCTAAGGTGTAAATATTTTATTTAATATATAAAACAAATATTTTTTATTTGTTCTTAAGCAAGAGCTGAGGACAAAAGCATCCCTGAAATGAGAACCTCAAGTCATTTCTTCAAGTGTCAGCATGAAATTATTTCCTGGGTTTAAATATGAAAACTCACCTGGATGGGTTATACAAGGCTAGGAGTCGAAAATACTTTCCCCACCCTGGAATTGACTCCTAGTATGATTTTTAGTGAGGGAGTTGATACTTTGAGATGCAATACTTGTTTCAAAGTATAGCCATAGGTATATTTAAAAAACTAAAAGAGGGACGCCTGGGTGGCTCAGTTGGTTAAGCAGCTGCCTTCAGCTCAGGTCATGATCCCAGCGTCCTGGGATCGAGTCCCATATCGGGCTCCTTGCTGGGCAGGGATCCTGCTTCTCCCTCTGCCTCTGCCTGCCACTCTGTCTGCCTGTGCTCTCTTGCTCTCTCTCCCTCTCTCTCTGACAAATAAATAAATAAAATCTTTAAAAAAAAATAAAAGAAACATAATTATTTGATGCTATGCACCTATCATGTGTCCAGAACTGTGCTTGTTGACTTATATAAATTACCTCATTTAAGTAAGGAGACAACAATGGATGGCTTGAGGAATTGAGCAATTAAAAGCATTCTAGGGGTACCTGGGTTGCTCAGTTCCTCAAGTATCTGATTCCTGATTTTGGCTCAGGTCATGATCTCAGGGTCATGAGGTCAAGCTCTGGGTCAGGTTCCACATCAGGCATGGAGATTTCTTGAAAGTCTCTCTCTCCCTCTCCCTTTGCCCCTCCCTTCCCTGCTCTCTCTCTTTCCCTCTTAAATCAATCAATCAATCAATCAGTCATCCCAGATTTGCATCTTTGTGTCCTGCCCTTAGTAGATCCCTAATAAGAGACCTGAGAGTCCTCTAGCAAGGTCTAGGTACCCAACCATCACAGCAATACTCCAAACCAAAACGACATGAACGGTTCCTAGGACAGGAAGCTCACAACACACCTCATGTGGAAGCCTATCTTATTTTTGACTTACTTTAAAAAAATAAAATAAGATCTACAGAAGAGTTGAAAGAAAAGTACAATAAATACACCTCACTTCCATTAACCACTTTTGCTGCAACATCTGCCTTTTCTCCCTCTTTGTCTCCCTCTTGAAACCTTCTCCCACCCCTACCCTCAGCTAAACCTTCGAAAAGAAGTTGTACACCTCCAGACACTTTAGCCTAAGACCTTCTGCATGCATCTCCTAGGAAAAAAGACACTCTCCTCTAGAACCACAGTGCTATTAATTATCACACACATCTAAGACATTAGTGTGAATCAGGTGATGCCACCTAACATACAGTCTTTATTTAAATTTCTCCAATCGCCCTGAAAATAATCTTTTTTTTTCTTGTTTCTTTTTTCTCCCCAAATCTGGGATCCTCTCAAGGTTCGTGTATTGCATTTGGTTGGTACATCTCCATACTAATTTCAGCACCTCAGATTCTCAAAAAAGAGCAGACATTACCTCCTTATACATTTCATCTCTTGCCATTCTGCAGTGGTTCTTAGTAAATTCTTAACATATCTGTAAATTTGGGGATGGCGGTGCCGCCTGAGTGGCTCAGTCGGTTAAGCGACGAGCTTTTTCTTTCGGCTCAGGTCAGGATCTCAGGGTCCTGGAATCTAACCCAACATCAGGCTCTACACTCAGTGGGGAGTCTGCTTCAGGATTCTCTCTCCCTCTGCCCTTCCCCCCACTCATGTGCGTGTGCTCTCTCTCTAAATAAATAAGTCTGTAAATCTGAGTGTAATTTGTTTTCTGTGGCAAGATATATAAGCAGAGGTCAATACCTAGCCCATTCCAGATTTACATATGGCTCTAAGAATGTCCTCCAGCACAGGTCTCAAACTGATGGCCCGTGGGTTGCATCCAAAAAACAGATCCACGGTATGAGTTCCGCTTAATGCGTGCATGTCTGTGTGCACGCGCGTCTGCTTCCTATGAATTCATTGTCATGATTCAAAAATTAAGAGATTTTTTTGAGGGTTCAGAAATATGGTTGTTCCTTAAAAATGAAATCAGAAGAATTGGTAACACTGGCCCCCTCTTCCCAAAACACAACTGGCAGCCGCTTCCGTCAGTGGGACTGACCCTTCCATTTCCACAGGCCACAAGCTGGATAACATCTCCTGGTGTCAGTTGCCATTTCTCACTGGGATATGATTGTGACTTTTCTTAGCCCTGGTCTCTGGCGCTCATTCACGTTACCGGCTTGGCCTCAGCAGGCCTGTGTAACCCACTCCATGGGCTACTTTACAAAGTTGCAAACACCTCCACATCACCTTTATATCACCAGCTCACTCTTGAACCAGTCCTATGAGAGATATAGGACTGTTACTGTTATTCCCATTTTCCTGATGAGGAAACTGAGGTTTGTACGTGCGGTTCCCTTCTAGTAAGACAGTAAGTTACTGAGATAGAGGAATCTGGGAGGAAATGAATCATGCAGTCCTTGCGACTCAGAGGGAAGGATTCTTGCAGAGACAGACATCAGAAGCTTGAGGAATCCAACTGTGCTCTAGAGATGGGACACCTATTTTAAGTATCATTACATCATTTTCATTAGGGTCATTGTGGACAGACTTGAATGGATCCTTCAGTTGGTTGTCAAGGAAACCATGAACTAGGGAAGGCGGTCTAGTAGCCTGAGTCAAGTGAATTCAAGAGAAAGTAACTTCTGAAAATACCAAACTAAAAAATTCCTGGAATGAGAGGAAGGATAAGTTATTCGAGGGGCTTATGAATTTCATCTGAAAAGCACATGGCTAATCAGAAAGCATGACTGAAGGCTGAGGCCACACAAATGACCCTTCATTCCTTCCTGTTTAACTCAAACGCCTGCTTGGAACCAAAACGAGGACCTCCCAGCTCAGGCCTCAGGTCTTCTAGGCTATGTTATTGCAAAGAGATAAAGGAGGCTTTTGTCTTCATCTTAGCTAAATATGATCTGGTTACAGGCTCCTCTCCCTGGTTTCTTGCCTCTGCTATATGGAACATCTGCTTATGTAAAAATATAATCAACAAGTGTTCACAAAGACTTTCTTGTCTGCTGAGGTGGAACAGAGATCTCAGCCTTCACCCCCAAACTCGACTTGCCTTATGTGTTCTTGCTCAGATAGTTAACTCTCCAATTAAATTCAGGTCTGGAAAACAGGGTCACAAAGTCCTCTGAAATGTTGGAACCAGAAACCAATGGACATATCACAGAGAACACAGCATTCCAGGACAGTCAAATATAGAAACTTTGGGGGCCAAAAAATTCACCAAAACTCCTGAGTCATTTATTTTTTTCAATTTAGACAACTCTCAGGAAAAGAATTTGAAAATTCGTTTATTTCTTGGGAAACCCCCCTGCTTACAGAAGGGGTGCTCCCTTGCTGTTGACTGTAAGAAGTCAAACTCTGTATAGAAACAACAGTGGTGAGAAAAAAAAAACAGAGCAAATTTCTCAAGCCCAGCCTTCGAGACTGATTCAGGTATGCAACTGATATGCTTTATTAAAAATAGTAACCAGGGGCACCTGGGTGACTCAGTGGGTTAAAGCCTCTGCCTTCGGCTCAGGTCAGGATCCCAGGGTCCTGGGATCGAGCCCTGCATCGGGTTCTATGCTTGGCAGGGAGCCTGCTTCCCCCTTTCTCTCTCTCTGCCTGCCTCTCTGCCTACTTGTGATCTCTGTCTGTCAAATAAATAAATAAAATCTTTCAAAAAAATAGTAACCAATCTTCATGGTAATTATCATGACAGAGAAGATCGGCATTAGAAGTGAGAAATCAACGCGGGATGGTAGGAGCCAGGTGGGTTTGGGGAAGTGCGGACACCTGCGCACATTGTCGTCAGATGTGGGGTCTTTAGGCATCACCCCTCATCCACTCTGCAATTTATAGACAGCAACGAAGGTAGCAGTGCTGTGCTTCTAAATGTGTATAGAGGTAAAGATGTAAAGAAAAATAGAATAATCGTACAATGGTATGCCTATAAATCTTCAATCTGATCATCTCTTGCTGGGGCAACAGCCATGTCCAGTGGCAGAATTTTAATTTCACTTCCCGAGCTACATTTGGTAAAGATTTCCCTTTATTTTGCCCACAGAGAAGCCATGCAACCCCAAACAGGAATTCTAATCCTGCTGGAATTCTCTGCTGGAAACTGGGTGAGATTTGATAAAACGCTAGGCATTAACCAACACTGTACCTCAGGTCCCTCATGCAACAAATGGAAATAATACAACACATCCTGTCTACCATC
>RCUC01105543.1:0-10158 GCA_003697995.1 Taxidea taxus jeffersonii
TCCCGTGTGATTGTGTGCACATCTAGGATGGAGAACCACTGGGTTAGAAGGAGGTTTTGGATAATGTCTGCCTCACAGGTTTCAGACCTTGTTGCTGGTTTCTCCTTATTATCCACTTAGTGTTCCTTGCAGACCTATGCATATGCAGAGAATACTCACTAAAATTTCATGGACAGTGTGATGTTGGCAGAGTTGTTAATACTGGGAGTATAGACAATAATTTTAGATGGATCTTTCTCATCTGGAAGTATTTGAAGGATCAGAGAGTTTTGGTATCCTGAATGGAAAGGTGAAACTTAAAGATTTTTTGTTTCAAGCAGGCAGAGAGGCAGGCAGAGAGATAGGGGGAAGCAGGCTCCCCTCTGAGCAGAGAGCCGGATGTGGGGTTAGATCCCAGGACCCTGAGATCATGACCTGAGCCGAAGGCAGAGGCTTAACCCACTGAGCCACCCAGGGGCCCGGAAAGGTGAAACTTAATAGGCAAGACCTTGATATTGGGGTTGAAGTACAAATCACAGAAGAACAAATGGGAAACTTTTAAAGGATTTAAAGGGTGAAGCTGATGAAGAATAAACTCAGCACAGGCGATTATAGGATGGTTGCCTCCCACTAGCTCCTACAGCCTTGGTAACAGTAGGAGGACTGGCAGTGAAGACATGGAGGTTCCTGTTTGGCAGGTCCAGCTGTACCAGGAAGGTTATATAATCGCTCTCCTCCAAGGGGGAAATAGTCCAGACTGAGCGGCTCGTGAAGGAATTTGAAAACACACCACCCTTAACCATTTGTCATCCTAGATCTCTTCACATTCCACATGTTGTCTTGGAGGGCTCAGCCATTGTTTTCCTCCTGAAGCTTAACCTCCTGGCCGATGTCTGTCCTGAGCTGCAGGCGTAGTAGCTGGTCACCTGCTAACTCTTCTGAATGCCTTACAGACTTCTCAGTCTCTATATGGCAGAAAAGGAACCCACCTTCTCTGCCCTTGTACTTGACTCACTCTAGCCCAAACCTAGACTGGCTGAGCCAGTCAACCTTGGAGCCATCCTCTTGCCACCCTCTTCCTTTCCCTCTAGTTCCACATCTGTCTACAAAGCATTTGATAAGGTCTCTTATGATTCTTTGTGGATAAGTTGGAGAATTGTAAGCTGAAAACAAAAATAAGTAGGTGGATTTTCTAGTTTCTGAATGTCTTTCTTGTTTTTTCTGTCTTTCCTGCCAGGACTGTGCTCTCATCATCTCTTACCTAGATTTCTGGAATAGCCTCCTTAGCATTTTCCTTGCCTGTCACCCAGTTCCTTTCCAAGCCATTAAGTAGAGCAATCTTGATAAAATAAAGTGGTCAGTTTTATTCCAAGAGTCAGCAGACTTCTTTTGCAAAGGCCATATAGTAAACATTTTTTACTTTATGGGCCATCAGTCTCTGTTTCAACTAGTCAGCTGCCATTGTAGCACAAAAACAGCCACAGTCAGCATGTAAACAAGTGGGCATGGCTATGTCCCAATAAAACTTTATTTACAAAGGCAGATGTAGGGCCAGATTTGGCCTATGGGCCATAGTTTACCAAATCCTTTTTTACTCCCTTGTTAACTGTCACTGACTTCCCACTGACCTTAGCCTAAAATCCAGACTCATAAAATGGGCTAAAAACCCTGTGTGATTGTCCCTGCCTCTCTGACCGCCTTTTTTCTGGACGTCCCTCAGTGCATTGTGCTGCAGACATCCTGAACTTTGACTTCTTGCAGTATGTTTTACTTTTTCTCTTTTCTCCTCCATGCCTTTTCATGTACCATTAATTTTGCTTTTCCCCTTTCCCCCCGCAAACAGTTAATTTTTACTACGCCTTGAAATCCTGACTTAGATATTACTTTTCTTGAGAACCCACTTGTATCTCCCTCGGGTGTGGATTAGTTTGGCTTCTTCACAGCCCTGGGAGATACTGTGTTGCCTGTAGCACTCATCACGCTGAATTGTGTCATTGTGTCTGTTTATTTGTCCTAACCAGAATATAATCCTGAGGGCAGTGATCATGGTGTCATTTCCTATTATAGTCACACAATAGGAGCATAAGTGAATAAATGATGAAGGCAACCTGGAGAAACGAAAGCTCTAGAAGACCTTATGATTTTCAAATATACACCGGACAGAAAGAGTGATACAGTTCTTTGTAGCCTCAAGGGGAAGAACAAGAACAGAGGGAAATTGAGGGAGACAGCTTTTAGATTGATGTCTGCAAGTGGTGCCCAATAGTGCTGGCAAATACAGGGTCAGTGAATTCTCCAGGAGTAACAAATTCCCCTCCACTGAGGCCTTCGAACGTCAGATGGATTAGATGACCTTTAAAGCAAATATGGCCAGCTCATCTGGAGTCCAAATGTAGTTATTTATACACAGTACCTATTTAGAATTTTGGTGGCAGGCCTCTAGACATATACAGAATGAATTATTTTCTTTCCTCCCCGCAGCCCAAGGTTTATTGATATTTGCGGAGTTGATATCTGCAGTTAAGAGGACGTTGGCTCGCCTCCTCGTGATCATTGTGAGTCTGGGCTACGGCATTGTGAAGTAAGTACTGGCGTGTTGGAAAGCTACCGAGCTTCCAGTCTTGTGACTCCTCCCATCTATATTATGAGTCTATGAAACTGGACACTTCTCAGTACCATCCTACAAACCCCATAGGGAAACACTTGCAAGAATGTGTTTTTAAGGGATTTCCGTGTACTACCACATTACACTGTCCTCAGATAAAGATCTTGAATTTGAATTTCAGTGGCTTTTTTAAAAAAGATTTTATTGATTTATTTGACAGAGAGAGAAAGATCACAAGTAGGCAGAGAGGCAGGCAGAGAGAGAGAGAGAGGGAAGCAGGCTCCCTGCTGAGCAGAGAGCCCGATGTGGGGCTTGATCCCAGGACCCTGAGATCATGACCTGAGCCGAAGGCAGAGGCTTAACCCACTGAGCCTCTCTAGTGGGTTAACCCAGGCGCCCCTCCAGTGGCTTTTTATCGTTAGATAAATAAGTCATCAACTTTAAGGATAGGAAAATTTTAAATGATTCTTAAAGTTCAAACCATTTTCTCTTTCCTGGACACATAGTTATGATTTTTTTGGAGCATGGAGCTCCATGCATGGAGCCCCATGGCAGGCTTGAACTCATAATCTTGAGATCAAGACCAAGCTAAATCAAGAATCAGACGCTCAACTGACTAAGCCACCCAGGCACCCCAAATTATGCTTTTACGATTGTATTTGAGTATTGTAAGAGAGAGAGGACTAAATACCAGGTCAGCAGACTTCAGACTAAAACCTGGCTGTCCCATTAGGACCCTGCTTCTTCCAGACCCTCTTGGGCCCCATCTTTTCTCTCCCATGCCCATGAGTCACTGGGAATGACCATAGAAGAGCTTGTCCTCTTTATCCTCGCTGCCCTTTAGTTTCGACCGTTCTCCTTTAAAACTCTCCACTTCCCAGAAGCTCAAGCTTTCAAACTGGAGCACCTGCTTTATCTTCCTACTGCAGTTGCCTTTCAAATTCCAGATTTCTGCCTTCATCCCTTAACTCTCCGAGTACTTGCTTCTCTCTGTTTTTCAGCACTTCATGTGCCAGAATTCCATGTGATTTCGTATCTGTGTGGGTGCTCCTGTGAGTAACCCGATCCCACCTTGGCTGCTCTCACCCGTCCCCTCACCTCAGTTATGATTCCCACTCCACTTTCTAGACTTTATATTTAACTGTACCCTCTTTATCATTGCAAATGTTAATCCTCTTTTCAGCTGTCATCTTCTCTGTTTCCCATTTACTTTTCCTAACAGATCAGCCCACTTCATTCTTTGATCCTAGTGTGGCTTCTGGCCTGTTGATCCTGCCATCCTCCATCAATCCTACAGGGTGCTGAATATCCACATACACCCAAAGCCCTCTGCCTTTCTCCTTGTTGGCCTCCCTTGAGCCTCAGGCTCATACCCGAGCAGCAGACTCTGCCTGACCACATTGTGGGCTCATTTTCCTTCTTCATAACCCAGAACTCTAAGTGTGCCCTTAGTGCCCCTGGCAGTTTCTACATCCTCTTGCCAGTTGGCAGTCCCTTTTCCACTCTACAGAAGACTGTGTTACCCCCTTCTCTCCCCTCTAGCCTCGGACTCCCTACCCATGTCCATCTTAGCTGATCTTGGTTCTTTTCTCCCCAAGGAAATGGAAGCCATCAGAAGGGAGTTCAGTGCATTCCTGCGACCAAATCCCCAAAGAGGGGATGTGTGCCATCCCCTCACATCTGGGCCATGTATAGCGTTTTCCTCCTCTTGAAAGGCAGTGGTTAAGTCCTGCCCCTGCCCTTGTGCTCTGGATCCCATCACCTCTCATGTGTCTGCCAGCTGCTCTAGCAGCCGGCTCTGTTTCCTCCGGGTCATCCGTTTTTCTGAGGGGCATCACTGTCATCAGCATGCTATTATTTTGGTCATCTTCTGAAGCAAACCTCCCCCATCCCAGCTGGCCTTCTTGTCTGCTTCCCCTTCATTTCTCTTCATCCCTGTGCAGCATCGTTTCTCAGATGCATTGTCTGTACTTGTCACGTCAGCTTCCCTCATATTCTTCTGAATATACCCTAGTGAGGTTTTTGCCTCCACTCCTCCATCGAGACTGCTCTTGTCAATCACCTGGACCTCTGTTGCCAAACCACATGGCCTTGCTCAGCCTTTGTGCAAGGGCCCTGTGGCAGTTTGAGTCTTGGAGCCCTGGCTCCTCCTCCCCAGCTTCCCTGCTGGACTCTGTCTTCCTGAACTCCAACACTGAAGTGCTCCAGGCTCAGGCCCCAGATCTCTGTTCTAGCGACTCATGTCCCTTGGGCACGCTCATCCAGTTTCTTGGCTCTAATGTCAGGGCACACCCAGAGTGAACCTACCCCTCCTTTCCACAGCCACCACCCTGGTTCCAAACACCATCGTCTCTCCCTCGATGACTTGAGTACCCTCCTAACTGGTTTCCCTGCATCTGCCCTGGTCTCCAGTCAGTCTTTTCAGACACAGCATCAGCCGAGATGATCCTTTTTAAATATAACAAAGATCTCATTACTTTTCCACCCATCTTGCTTAGTAAACCCAATTCCCTTCTGTGGTTTCTTAGATGGCTGACTTCAGCTCCTGCCATTTTCCCTTTTTGAACACTCTGCCCTGTCCTGCTGGCTTTCTTGCTGTTGCTGTTCCTTAAACACAATAGACACTTCCCCACAGTGTGGCAAAGGCCTCTGCCTGTAAGTGTCTTCCCCTGGATCCTGGGCGTGGTTTGCTTCCTCACTCTTGCCTCTGCTCACCATCCTCTCCCAGGGAGGCTAGCACTGTCAGGATTCCCAATGGAGTGCACACCCTCGGTCACTCGGACCCTCACCCCACTTACAGCACTGCTTGATGCATATATTAGGATTTGTTGTCTCTTCCCCCTTGCTTCGTTGTAACTTCTGTGGAGTAGGAGCTTTGCCTGTCTTGTGTCCAGCTGCTTAAGGCCCCAGTGTAGTTCCTGGCACATAGTAGGCCCTCAGTAAATATGCACTGGATGCACACACATATGCTTGTGAGCTTGAGATTGATGTAGTTAGGAAGATTTTGGCCAGGAAACCTTCTTTCCATTGGGTATTTATGGAGATTCCTTCTCAAATGCTTTTTGGGGTCTTGAGAGATTTGTTTGTTTTGGGCCTTAAAACAGTATACAGAACACAGTATACAGTATACAGAATACAGAGGGTCCTCATGTGGAATCTTATACAACCCACAGTTCTAGTTATGAACTTTAGAGCACTCATGGTTCTCGCAGGTGGAAGGTTCCAGTTAGGGGACTATAATGAGTCAGAATTTAGATGAACTAAATCAGATACAGAGTCTTAAATATAAGCCGTGGCTGTTAGTTGAATTTTTAGTTGGATTTTGTTTTAAAGTGACTACATTTAAGTATTTTTCCAAAATTAGTTTTTTCTTCTAATTACGCTGGCTAGAGGGCTTTTGAGCTGAAACGTTTGTGCTCTGATTTGCAGATTTCATGAAATTTCAGTTGTTTTCAAATTGCTCATCACAAAAATCACCATCTCTGCATTTTCCCAAATCATTGATATTTTTAAAGAATCAAAAATGTTATTTTAATTTTTTCAGTGTAAAGAATGGAAGCTATAGTGTGTTTGCCCTCTTGTTTTGGGATTGAGAGAAGAAAGGGAATAGAGTTCAATTGCTTAATACTCCTTTTTTTTTTTTTTTAAGATTTTATTTATTTATTTGGTAGAGATCACAAGTAGGCAGAGAGGCAGATAGAGAGAGAGAGGAGGAACCAATGTGGGGCTCAATCCCAGGACCCTAAGATCCTGACCTGAGCTGAAGGCAGAGGCTTTAACCCACTGAGCCACCCAGGTGTCCCATTCTTTTTCTGACCAAGTCAGAAAATCAGTGGGTTATCTAACAAAACATCCCAGAACAGTTTTTAAGTAATGTTCATGAAAGAATTAAGTTACTGTTTCTGCCAGGGACACTTACAAGTTGGCTCTTAGCCTCCTAGTTTTCCTCAAGCCCCTCTTCCAGCCAGTGCAGTGAGTACCTGGTTATGCTAATCCTCTGGCACCTGGGCGGCCTCAGCATGTTGCTTCATGGGCATCAGTACAGCTTCTAGGCCTAGAACAGGAGGCCTGTTTCTCCTAAGCTTGTTTGTGCCCTGTTCCTGGGAAATAGACTATTTTTTTAAACCTGAGGAAGCAGAGGCTGGATGGGGGCAGCAGACTGATACTGACTAGATGATTACCTCTCTATTTTGGAAATGGGCCCAGTTACTGTATTCAGGTGCATTGTACTTACCCGTTCTTTTTCTTTTTCTTCTTTTCCTGTTTTCTCTTTTTCATTCCAGGCCCCGTTTAGGAACAGTCATGCACCGGGTGGTCGGACTGGGGATTCTTTACTTTATCTTCGCAGCTGTTGAAGGCGTGATGAGAGTTATTGGGGTAAAAACCACGTTATTCCACTTCCATACCTTTTTGTTGTTGCTATGAAATATGGTTTTACTTCTATCCCCTGATTTGAACTTTTAAAGATAGGACATTTATGAAAAAGGCCCAATTTGAGCTTTTTTGTTCCCCTTAAGGAATATTTCCCTTTTTAAATACTTCCTGAAAGTAGTCAAAGTCCAGACAGAGCACTTCTTAAAGTCTGACTGATTATGAAGACACCGCTTGATGTCAGGTTAGGAATTGGTTCCATCTCAAAAACGCTCACGGTTATTCTTGATAAAGAACATTTGTCTTTGTCACTATGAAGTCTGAACACATTCATTTCTTCCTTAACCCTTGGTCTGAACACGTGGAAGTGAACAGAATTAACTGTACCCTTCACACGCAGACATTACAGCGCATCACTCTGAAGTCTCATTTGGTTATAAGTATTCTCTGGCTCTTGGGGACTCAGTGTGTGGGGATTCAGCGGACTCCCTTCTTGGAGCAACCAAGAGAAGGTAGCATCCAGGGGAAATGACTTGGGCAATTTGGGCCACAGTGCTTTAGTCTCTAAGAGGAGGCAGAACATTTATATCTGGGAACACCCCTAGATTTCTAGCTCTCGGTTTTTCTTAATAGTATGGTTGACGACTGAGTGATTAATCAGCTTATTATATTTTCCTTTATTCAAAGGACCTAGTAATTTTTACCCGAAATGTTTTTTGGACTGGATATGTAAATCAGATCACTGCACAGAGTGAATAATCTTACGTTGCGGATTAAGTTTACTTTACATATTTTGATCTTGAAGCAGGCCGTTTGTTCAGTTTGTTAAAAGCCTCGTTCTCCTTTCTGTTATCTTTGATACATCTGCCTTCTATATTAAATACACCTGTGCTTTCCATCTTTGACTCTTTGAAAGGTACATTTATTTTTACTTTTACAGACCAGTGAAGAGCTTTGCATTTGTGTATATAATTTATACATTATAAAGCTAGTCTGTGCTAGAAAGAAAAAAGATAAATATTCCCACATACAGATATATATATATATATATATATATATACATACATTGTATTTCTTTAAAATTTTACATAGCCAACATCTTCGATATAATTTTTAAATATGATTTTCTGTCAACTTGTGATCAAAGTGTCTCACCTATAGTTTGTTTTTACCATTCCACACTTTCTTTTCTTTCTTTTTTTCATGTCCCTTCACGGATAGTAGGAAAGATCAGGAGTCCACTTCATTAGTGGCCCTGGCGGTAGGTTTGGTGTGGAGAAGGGAGAGATTGAAATTGACCTAAGTGGGGCTGGGGACATAACACGTTCTATTTGCCATTTCATAATACAGTTTTACATTATCATTGAACAGGTAGGTGTTGCTGCCAAAACAAAAATTTCCATATGCTTAGACACAAATTTTACTAGGAATAAAACTTTTCTGTGGCTTTTATAAAGGGATGAGATAACTAAACTGTTTTTCTTTTTCATATAATTTCTATGATACAATGAAATGTTTACATTCAGGTTTTTCCCTCCATTTTTATCTTTCAGGGTTCTAACCATTTAGCTGTTATTTTTGGTGACATTATTTTGGCAGTTATTGACTCCATTTTTGTATGGTTCATATCCTTTACCATGTCCTAAAGTAGTTTGCTGTATCATTAAAATCAGGTTACTTTGAGTTTGTATTTATAATAATAGAAAGAAATGTAGGTATACATTAATTTTAACCCCAGTATAAGAATTTAGTTAAAGGTGAAAAAGCAATAATTCCCCAAACAAAGAATATCTTTAATTTTTTTCTGTTAGTTCAGCAAACTTAAGTGCTCACTGTGTGCCCTGTGCTGAGGAGGCAGAGAAGAAAAAGGTATTGTCCCTGTGTTTAAGGAATTCACACTCTGGGAGGGAAGACAAACATATAACTAGGAGCAATATAGCAATAGTAATTGCCATTTTAAAGAGGTGCTATGCAAACAAGAGGAAAGAGAAAGTAATTGTAGTACAAAAATCAGGGAAGACTTCACAGAGGCGGTGACATTAAATTGTGACCGATGGAACAGATTGGGTTAACTGGGAAAAGAATTGGGGGAAAGGCATCCTTTGCCCCAATTGAGGGGAACAAATAGTTGGAAGCATGAAAATATGGAAGCAGTGATAGAAAGTCCCAGAGTAGCTTACCTATAAGTGGATGTATGTGGGAGAATCATGGAAGGCGGGGCCAGAAGGGAAAGATAGAATGATGTGCTCAAGAGTCTCATGTTCTTTTTGCAGGGAGAAAGGAAAGGGAAACCAAAGCTGCCCAGGTGAGCAGCATGACGAAATCTGTGTTAGAAAGAACTCAAGAATGACATTTAAAAATGACCTGGGGGGGCGCCTGGGTGGCTCAGTGGGTTAAAGCCTCTGCCTTCGGCTCAGGTCGTGATCTTAAGGTCCTGGGATCGAGCCCTGCATCGGGCTCTCTGCTCAGCGAGGAGCCTGCTTCTCCCCCTCTCTCTGCCTGCCTCTCTGCCTACTTGTGATCTCTGTCTGTCAAATAAATAAATAAATAATATTTAAAAAAAAATTAAAATGACCTGGAAGGGGCACCTGCCTGGCTCAGTTGGAAGAGTGTGCAACTTTTTCTTTTTTTTAAGATTTTATTTATCTATTTGACAGAGAGAGCGAGCGCACAAGAAGGGGGAGGAGCAGAGGGAGAAACAGGCTCCCCACTGAGCAGGGAGCCTGGTGCAGGGCTTGATGCCAGGACCCTAGGATCATGACCTGAGCCAAGGGCAGATACTTAACCAACTGAGCCACCCTGTTGCCCCAAGAGCATGCAACTCTGGATCTCAGGGTTGTAAGCCCATACCCCACGTTGGGTATAGAAATAATTTAAAATCCTATATAAATAAAAATGTAAAAATGACCTGGAAAAGGAGATCCTAAACACAGGAAGTCTGGTAAAGAGTCATTTGCAGTAGTCCAAAAAAGAGATGGTAAGGGTTAAAAATAGGGCAGAGAGAATGGAAAAAAGACTCCAGATGATAGACTTAGTAGAAATGGATGGGAAAAGAAGGGAGAGAGCTCCAGAGAGGTCTTGCTGTCTCAGTGGGTGCCTGGGGACAGTGTTGCCATCCCTAAGGCAATGAACTTAGGGAAGGGACCATAATGGATGAAGTGTGAATCACCTAAGGCATTAGTGTTAAGCAGAGAGTTGGAAAT
>RCUC01105550.1:0-31543 GCA_003697995.1 Taxidea taxus jeffersonii
GGAAATCTATCAGCAGCCATTAAATCAAGCTAACAATATGCAGCTCTCGTTGGAATGAAATCTCAGAAAATGAGCAATAAGTAATTGTTGTTAAACAGCATGGTAGCAAACTCCTAATTCTATTAAACCATGAATAGCATTTCTAAAAAACCTCTGTCTCCATAGAATCATTTATTTGTAAAAAAAAAAAAAAAAAGAATCATTGGTTCAGTTGGTAGAGCACGCAGCTCTTGATCTTGGGGTCGTGAGCTCAAGCCCCATGCTGGATGTAGAGATTACTTCATAATAATAATAAATAAAATGGCATCTCCAACTCATTTGTTACACAAATTTAAAAACTGGCTCAGGAAGCCTGAACGCGTGGGGGCACTCGGGTGTCTCAGTCAGTTAAGCGTCTGACCCTTGATTTCGGCTCATATCATGATCTCAGGGTTGTGACGTTGAGCTCCGAGCTAGGTGTAGAGTCTGTTTAAGATTCTCTTTCTCCATCTCACTCCGCCCCACTCCCAAATATAGCTTATGAAAATATGTTGAGAAAGCAAAATACGTGGAGAGATATCTAATGGTCATGAATAAAGGTTGTCAACTCCCATACTGATCTCTAGATTCAGTAAAATTCCAGTCAAAATCCAAAAGATATGTTTTATAAAATTTCTCAAGATGATTGCAAAATATGGAAGAATAAAGAGCATGAATACCTAAGACAATTCTGAAGAATAACAGGGAGGAATGATTTGTCCTGCCAGATATTGAATTTATTATAAAGTTACATTCATTAAAGGTACAGTGGTAACAGTTCAGGAATAACTAAATGGAAAGCCCAGAAATAGATCAGTGCAAACAAAAGTCTGGAAGGAAAGAGAGAGCAGCATGACTGAACAGAAATGGAAGAAATATGCCTCACATCATAAACAAAAATTCCAGCCCTCTTAAGGACTTAAATCTCAAGAACAAAACTCTTAGTAGAAAATATAAGGAATATATGTTTTACATTTGGGTGAGGATTTTTATTTTATTTTTTTTAAAGATTTTATTTATTTATCTAACAGAGAGAGATCACAAGTAGGCAGAGAAGCAAGCAGAGAGAGAGAGAGAGGAGGAAGCAGGCTTCCCGCTGAGCAGAGAGCCCGATGCGGGACTCGATCCCAGGACCCTAAGATCATGACCTGAGCCGAAGGCAGAGGCTTTAACCCACTGAGCCACCCAGGCACCCCTGGGTGAGAATTTTTTTTAAAGGTTTTATTTATTTATTTGTCGGAGAACACAAGCAGGGGGAGGCAGAGGGAGAAGCAGGCTCCCCATTGAGCAAGGAGCCCAATACAGGACTTAATCCCAGGACCTTGGGATCATGACCTGAGCCAAAGGCATATGCTTAACCCACTGAGCCACCCAGGTGTCCCTTGGGTGAGGATTGCTTAACCAAGATGCAAAAGCTGTGCTACTTCATGCTAACCATAAGTTGTTAAATGATAAATCTGACTACTTGAATATGAAAATTAAAACACACACACACACACACACACACACACACACACACACACACACAAAACCAAGCCACAACTGGGAGAATATATTGCAAACACATTATTGGTGGGGGGAATGAGAATCAAGAATAGTTAAAGAACCTTACAAATCAATAATAAAAAAACAATCAAAAACTAGGTAAAAGACATGAATGGGCATTTCAAGAACAGAAAATTCCTGTGGCAGGGAAAGGTTCAGTCTCTTTAATGATGAGGGAAATGTGAATCAGAGCCATAATGAGAAATTTACACTCATTTTCTTGACAAGACTTAGGAAGTCTTGACAAGGCATCATTTCTGGCAGGATTGTTCACAGTTCCACTCTGGAAACCAATCTGGTATTGTCTTATACAGTTGAATACTTGCATATCTCATGACCCAGCAATTCTACTTCCAGGTATAAACACTTTTACCTACGATCCAGGAATGGACACCAAAATGTTCATAATGACACACATCAAATGTGGGGGGAAAAAAGAGCATAAATGCCCATCAACAGAATAATGGATAAAGTGTAGTATAGTTATATAATGGAATGCAATACAGCAAATGAAAATGAATATACTTTAGCTACATCCATTAGGACTTGGCCACCGTGGGATTTAAAGATGGAAGGGATCAGGAGCCCAACAATATGAGCAGTCTGTAGAAGCTGGGAAACATAAAAAAATAAATTCTCCTCTAGAGCCTCCAGAAAGTAATGCAGCCCTACTGACAGTTTGATTTTAGCCAATAAGACCCATTTTGGACTTCTGCCCTCCTGAACTAGAAGGTAGATTTGTGGTAAGTCACTACATTTGTAGTAACTTGTTACAGCAGCACTCAGAGACCCATACAGCATGTATGCGTGTAAGGTTGGAGGGGGTGGGGGAGGATAGAGACACCCCCCACCCCTAGCAGCTAGGGAACTTGGCTCTGATCAGAGATTTGACTTTCAGGTCCGGAGCCAGCTACACTAGCCTACTCCTGCAGGGTCCCCTTCAGTGTGCCCCTCACGGGACCCTGCCAGTCTGCAAGTCTCTGGAGCACTTGCTTCCTCTGCTGACCCCAACAGTCCCCTGTTGGTGGCCAGGCCCCAGGCAGTTGGTTCTGTGTACAAAAGAGGCCCAGGAAAGGGAGATAAAGCTGGCACCAGCATTTTATCTGAGGGCAGGAAATGGCCAACTATCATACCTGAGAACTCATTTCCTGTGAGGGCAGCCTGCTCCTTCCACAGACTTCTCATAGCTGAACAGGCCCCAGTAGGCTCCTGTCCACATCTGTGCTGAGAACTCAGCCCCACAATTGCCAGGTGTCATCATAATTGCCACCTTCCACACCCTTCCAGTTCCTCCTCCCTGGAGACAGGACCACAGGCCAAAGCCAGGGCCCACCTGACCACAGTCCAGGCCTAGCCAGACGCTTGGAAGCAGAACTCTTGGGTTCCATTGGTGGCCAGGGAGTAGTGTCACAATGGGCAGGGAGGTCCTTGGGGTGGGAGGGATAGTGAGGAGCAGCTTTCTACTCTGGCATTCTACTCCCTTCTACTCTAGCCACAGACCCTAGAAACAGAATGGGGCAAGGTGGGCTGGGAAAACCTCCACGTGAGGGCAGACAGTTCTGGTACCTGGAGTACCTGCTGTCCTCATAAGCCCCACTGAGGGAAACTCTCCCACTCTTCCAGAAACAACTTGCCCATCCTGCTCCCCATACCTGGGGCGGGGGATGGGGAGGAGAGTCAGAGGAGCTCAGCTGCCCTGAGAACAGAGGTGGAAACAGAGCAGAGGCCTGAGGCAGTGTAGGTTTAAGATTTGGTGGTGGGAAGTTTGGGGAGCTGCCGTAGGATGGTTTCTCCTTTCCCTGAAAGGAGGGAAGCTACATGTTAGAAAGGTAGGAGGAAAGGAGCTATGCAGATGGAGGGTGGAAATGGCCCCTGGAGAAGGCTGAAAAATAAGCAGACTAGAAAAGCCTGGCAGGAAGGCTGGGTGCTGTTAAGCCCAGTGGAGACTGGTGACTGGGAATTCACAGGATGGGTCTGCTGGGCGGGTGACTCTGGCAGTGACCAGCCACCCAGGCTGCAGGGAGAGAGAAGGCAGACGATGGGGCTCATTTGCTCATGTGGTTTTGTTAGCTGGGTGCAACCAGAGGGGAAGGGTTAAGGAGTAGGCTTCTGGCAACAGGGAGAAATGGTGTCTGTCTCTGGGTAGACCTGAAAACCACGGCGGATACGCTCTAATCTGAACAGGGAGGACCGAGGTGGGGAGAAAGTACCAAGGGTAGCAGCCCAGGGGGCCCGGTGAGGCTAAGGATGGTGATATGGAGCAAATGTCTGTGTTCCTCAAATGTATAGGTTGAAGCCCTAGCCCTCCAACGTGATGGGATTTGGAGATGGGTCTTCAGGAGGCCATTCCGTTTAGATCAGGTCATGAGAGTGGTGGGGCCCTTGGGATGACAGTAGTGGCGGGAAAGTGGCCGTCTGGGTCTGCAGGCCAGAAAGAGTCCTCACCAGAACCTGATGCTGCTGGCACCCAGCTTCCAGAAATGAGAGAAAATACGTGTGTGTTTTTCAGCCACCAGTCTGTGGCCCTTTGTCATCGCAGAAGCAGGCAGAGAGGAACAACGGAGTGAGCGAGCCGGGAGGATGGGGCTGCGCAGAGGACGGGCTGTCTGAATTAGAGACATCCATTTCTTCTTCTTCTTTTTAATCACAGTGATTATTTATTTTTAAAAATGTTTTATTAACATATAATGTATTATTTGCCCCAGGGGTACAGGTCTGTGAATCAGGCTTACACATTTCACAACGCATACCCTCCCTTATGTCCATCCCCCAGCCACCCCATCCCTCCCCCACCCTTCTAGCAACCCTCAGTTTGTTTCCTCAGATTAAGAGGCTCTTATGGTTTGTCTCCCTCTCTGGTTTCCTCTTGTTTCATTTTTTCCCTCCCTTCCGCATTGATCCTCCGCCTTGTTTCTCAAATTCCACGTATCAGCGAGATCATTTGATAATTGTCTTTCTCTGGTTGGAGAGGCCTCCATTTCTTGACGTATAAGCCAGTGATTGTTGGAACTCTGGAGGTGGACATGTATTTTTCCAAGAGGACAGCAGGAGCTGGGATGGGAGGGACAGCGGGGAACCAGGGTATTTTAGGGGAATGAGCTAGAAGTCAGGACTAGGAGGTTTCTGCCAGAGGGCAGAGCAGCAGCGAGGAGCGGGACGCTCCCAGCCAGCTCCCCGGTCATGAGAGCCCAGGTGCCCAGAAGGAAGAGGTGGGAGACCGGTACCTTCTATGGGGCACTGAGGACACAGGGGCTTCTTCTGGATTTGCAGCAGTAGTTCCAGAGACAAGGGGTTGGAGGCACAGGCATGGAGCCCGGTCAGGGGGACACATAGAGGAGTTGGCTGAAGAAGAGTGGAGCTCCCTAGGCTTTGGACATTCACGTGCAGATACAAGCTTTGCAGGTCGGTGGGCTCGATCTCAGACGCAGGCACGGAGAAGCCGAGCTGGGCGACCCGGGCTCTGGCCATGGGGGACACCAATCAGGTGTCCACCTCCTAGTCCCTCCAGCCCATTGCCATCACCCACCTAATCATCAGAGAAGGTGAGCTGGTAAATGTTTGCACCTGAGTTCATTATAATGATGCCCTGCCTTCTTTCTCTGCTCCTGCCTTTGCCCTCTTCCAACACATTCTTCAGAGACAGTGTGAGTTTTATAACACAGATCAGCTCGGCCCACTCTCTTGCTTAAAAAACAAAACAAAACAGTGCCTTTTATTGCTCTCAGAATGAAGTTCAAAATGAAACCTGAGTGTGCCTTCTGAAGCTCCAGAACTCCTCTAGCCCGGCACATGCCTATTCTTGGTCCCCCCTCCCCCAGCGCCTTCTGCACCTGCTGCCTGCCTGCTCTTCGTCTGGCCTGCACTTCCTTCTCCACCTAGGAGCCCATCCTGGGGGGCCATCCAGACCCTGCGAGCCATGGGTGTGGGGTGAGATGGGGGGTTGGCACTCCTTTCCTATCTCCTTGGACTTGGGGGGCAGACCAACAGAGCCCTCTGCCTTTCACACTCAAGATTAGAATCCTTGAGAATTTGTGTAAAGGGACCTCTAAAATCATCCACTCGAAAATGGGAAGCCTAAGAGGCTCCTGTCACCAAGGCCTGAGAGGTGAGCCGTGCTCTTGCTCCCATACAGCTAACCATAAGGGCTCCATTGCTAGCGTGTCCCTCAACCCTGGGCTTTTCTCTGATCAACACAGTCTGTGGAGAATCACCATGGTCCCACCTGTACTGGAAACTTCCTCGTGCTGTCATGCCCCCTTTCTGTCATGCTCCTCAGGATAGAGTTAGGATGGGTATCTTCTGCATATCTTCTCACCTGAGGTCCCCGGGTCTCAGCTGCTGACCTCCTGTCAGCAACTGGCAAAAGACAGACATTTCCCATGTAAACAGAACAAGCCACAGGGTGCTTTTTAGTACATACAGAGAAATATCTTTTTGGGGTGCCTGGTGGCTCAGTCGATTAAGCGTGTGACTTTGGCTCAGTCAGGGCCCTGGGGTCCTGGGGTCCTAGGATTGAGCCCCACATCGGGCTCCCTGCTCAGCCGGGAGCCTGCTTCTCCCTCTGCCACTCCCGCTGCTTGTGTTCTCTCTTTCTGACAAATAAATAAAATTTAAAAAAAGAAAAATCTTTCCCCCAACAGCCCCAAATCCCTAAAACAAAAGTCCTCAAAGACCTGCCCAAAGGCAATAGGTGAAACTTTGCATGTATGCTTGTGTCCTGAAGGATCTGTTAAATCTCTTTTCAGGAATGGAGATCATTCTGCTTCAAAAGAATGTGAGTGTCCCTGTTAGAGAAAACAGCCTCTGGCTTTGAACTGGTCACCTTCCAAATCCCATGCAGCTTTTCCCAGACTGGCAGGTTTAGCCTGGGTGCCACATTGTGCCACGAAGGATGTTCAAGTGTCCCCAGTGGGTGACTTTAGCTCGGGATTCCACAAGAATCCCAAGCTGAAGTCAGAACAGGAAGCTAACCGAAACTTCTTCCCATCGTTTCAAAGCCAAATCTGTGAGTAATAATATCCGTGTATTCAAGAGAGTGGCCGGATTTGCAAAGGTGGGGAAACTAGCCCAGCACCGACCACCCCTCCAGTCTCCACAGGAGAAGGTGAGTTGGAGAGAGGGAGCGGGGTTCTGAAGGAACCCTTCTGTCCTCAGGCCTGGGGCTGCATGTGAGGAGGGGATGCTGAACCTCCAGGTCTGCTGGGAGGGAGCTGGGGGCACTGGGGGGCAGGGCAAAGTGGGGCATGAGGCTGGGAAAGCGCTTTTCCGCTGAGTGGTGGTGCAAGATGTATGGTGCTCTTGTGGGCCCCGTAGTGCCAGGGAAGGCAGCCTGGCCTGCGGTGGCTTCACGGGACCCCAGCCAGGAGGGCTGTCTGGTAAGGAAAAGGGTACGCGCAGTGGAACAGACTGTGCGGGGAGTAGTGCTGGGGGCCGGAGCTGAGGAGGGGCCTGAGAGGTCCGTTGGGAGTCCACTGCTCAGAGGCAGGGACAGGCAGGGGTGCTGGGAGCACCACTGACAAATCCTGCAAAATGTCCCTGTGGAAGAGAGAACTCTCGAAGGTTGCCGTGGCGCACTCCCTGGCAATTAGCCAGTACAAGCCCAGAAGGAACCACAGCCCACCACAGCCAAGTAGCCAGACCACTGCCCTTTCCCCTGGCCCTGTACGAGCCATCCCCACAGGAGCCAGAGGCAGCAAAGGGTGAACAGGAGGAAAAAGGCGAGGAGAGGAACAACCAACCTCCTCTCTTGCCCCACCATGGGTTCCCGGCCCACCCGGTTGGGTGGGAGCTGAATATGGGGCAGGGGATGGAGAATCTTGGAGGAGAACGCAAGCCTGAAGCTTGGATTTGGAGCACACACTGTCCTCTCTGAGCAGGATCAAATGTCCTTCGGGGCCCCTGAAGTAATTTGGAGTTTGGGTCTGAGGGCAAAGTGCCAAGAAATAATTCCTGAGATGTTTTCAGTGCAAAAAAGGTGATTTTATTAAAGCACGGGGACAGAACCCATGGGCAGAAAAGGCTGCATTCTAAATGTGAGGAGTGACTGATTACATAGGGGTTTTTATCCTATGGAGGGGGGAGGTGACATTAGGGCTCCAATGTGGACAGTAAAGAAGTATCCGTGGCTGGTGAGGACCATCTGTCGACATGAAGTGATTGTAGTGATGGAGTCTGGGCACCAAGCAGAGAAACACTGAAAAAGGGTTCAATTTAAATAATTTAATTTAATTTTAATTAAAATAACTTTAAATAAACTAATTTCAATTTAATCAAAATTATGCTTTTATTAAATTATTAAAGTAAATGAATTTAAATAATAAATGAATAAATTTAAATTTATTTATTTGAGGGGGGTGGAGAGTCTCAAGCAGACTCTGCACTGAGCACAGAGCCTGATGCAGGGAACATGTCATGACCTTGAGATCATGACCTTAGCCGAAACCAAGAGTTGGACACCTAACCAGCTGTGCCATCCTGATGCCTCAAGATTGTGCTTCTCTTGCAAATCATTAAGACTGTTACAAACTCATGGAGTTTGATGTCCTTCATGACTGAACTTTCATGATGATCCTTCAGGACTGACCATTTGCTTTTTCCTTCCTTTGTTCTTGGGCAGTCATAAGTGCCTGAGAAATGTCCCATGTAACCCACTCTCATCTCACAGGGGAGAGTGGTATGTGGAGTGTCAGTGTGTCTTTGACCTCAGCTCGCCTTTTTAATCTCATCATCCCCACTATACCCCCTGCACTGAACAACTTTGACACTTAAATATTTAATGGTATTGAAGGTGTAAGATCTCATCTTCTGTATCTTCTTCCTGCTGAATAGGCACGTAGAGATGTCCCTACTTGTGGGTCAACACGGATCAGTTAGGGAACGCATAGGGGAGTTACAAAAGGCAGAGGCAGCTGAGCCCAGTGTGGACAGTAAAGAAGGATCCGTGGCTGGTGAGGACCATCTGTCGACATGAAGTGATTGTAGTGATGGGGTCTGGGCACCAAGCAGACAAACACTGAAAAAAGCGACATGTTAGAATCAAAATGGCTGTAAGACTGAGAAGTCCAACAAAGAAAGCCTTCAGAGTTGACCACAGTCCTCCCCTGAACCAGAGTTTAACCAACCGTCGAAGAGAGGGAAGGATTTTGTAAAGCCTTAATTTGAGTATTCATGTTTTTTAGTAGTCCTGTGACATTTTTATGATAACCTGGGATGTATACACAGCATTCTGTCTTAATAATGGTACCTCCTTGTCCTGCTCTTAGGACATTCACAAGAGTTAAGAAGCACATTAGTTCACTGATTTCCTGTGGAGAAGGTGTAGGGTTTATTCTAGACGTCTGAGCCCAGGAAGAGTGCCCCTCTAATTTTACTGCAATGGGAATACATAATATGACCTGATATGGACCTTTCCATTTTGGATTTAAGTCCCCTGCTGTATCTGACTTCCAATCTTTTAATTAAACCAGGTCTCCCAGACTTCTGGGGTGAACTTTCAGTTACAGTTAAATCAGGTTCGGGGACCATGTGATCAGTATATTCAGTAAGAACTTAGGAATTAAACCAGCCTTGAGTGAATCATTTAAAAATTATAAACTTTATCCAATAACAAGTCCACCATAAGAACTGGTTTTCCATCTAATAACTCAAAAGGCCTGAGTCCTAAAGGTTGTTTTGAAGCAGTCCTCATCCTGAGAAGTCCTATTGGTTAGAGTATAATCCAATTTTCCTGGGTCTCTAGGCTAAGTTTAGATAGCTGTTGTTTTAAGATTTCATTCATTCATTCATTCATTCATTCATTCATCTGGTACAGAGAGAGAGCAAAGCAGGCAGAGGAAAAGTGAGACAAGCAGACTCCCTAATAAGCCCAATGTGGGGCTCAATCCCAGGACCCTAGGATCATGACCTGAGCCAAAGGCAGATGCTTAACCGACTGAGCCACCAGGGTCCCCAAAAGCTGTTGTTTTAAAGCATGATTAACTTTCTCTACCTTTCCAAAGAATTGTGGATGCCAGGCTGATTGTAGAAAATATTTAACTTTTAAAGCTTGTGGTATTGAGTTATTTGCACAGTAAAACAAGGACCATTGTTACTTTGAAGAGATCATGGAAGGCCAGATCTAGGAATAATTTCTTGTAGCAAAACTTTGGTTACTTCCGAGATTCTTTCAGTTTTACAAGGAAAAGCCTCGATCCAGCCAGTAAAAGTATCAACAAATGATAGTAGGAATTTATAGCCTTTGCA
Source organism: Taxidea taxus jeffersonii (assembly GCA_003697995.1). NCBI lineage: Eukaryota > Metazoa > Chordata > Mammalia > Carnivora > Mustelidae > Taxidea > Taxidea taxus. The sequence goes on from RCUC01105550.1 coordinate 9,805, forward strand.
AGGAGGCATTTGTGTGAAATCAAACTGTCAGCCCTCTCCTGGATACCTTCCATGCCTCTGGACTGGTTTCAAAAGCGGAGGATGGGGTGCCCTGCGTCTTTTGGATTTACTTGTACACAAACAATACAGGACCGGCAGACCTGTTTTATTGTGGTTGTTAAATTTACTCATCAAATATATCTTTAATCAAATGTTCTAAAGCACTTTTGCCCAAATGAGTAGCCTGGTATAAACCCTGTACTATGTTCCCTTGGTTATTTGGGGCATAAAGATGTTTCCCTCAGTAATAAGCCAGCCCCGTGTATTCTTCGAATATCCTGATTCCTCCTGATTCCTGGGCTATGTGAGTTTCTTGGTCTGAACAGACTGGAATTATGTTCTTCATTGGAGTGAGGACTGTACAAGATTTAACATTTGTTTATTTTGTGCTGTCTGCTTGGCTATACAGTCTGTCAAAGTGTTTCCTTTATATTTTAAGGTCATATTCTTTTGATGTCCTCTGAGGTGAATCACAGTTACCTCTTTTGGTAAGTGTACAGCCTCAAGAAGAGTAAGAATTTCAGGCCCAGCCCCCTGGCTGGCTTAGTCAGTTAAACTGCCTTTAGCTCAGGTCATGACCTTGGGCTCTTGAGATCGAGTCCCGCCTCAGGCCCCTTGCTCAGCAGGGAACCTGCTTCTTCTTCTGCCTCCTGCTGCTTCTCCTGCTTGTGCACTCTCATTCTGACAAATAAATAAATAAAATCTTGAAAAAAAAAAAAAAGAATTTCAGGCCCATATTTGGTTGGGGAATTATGGCTTGATAATAATCCCCTTTCCTTCCAAATTGCCCCATGAGCACGCAGCACCAGGAAAACTTATTTGGAGTCAGTATACATAATAATTTTGAGGCCTTGGGATGCCTGGGTGGCTCAGTCGGTTAAGCTGCTGCCTTTGGCTCAGGCCATGATCCCAGAGTCCTGGGATCGAGTCCTCAATCAGGTTCCTTGCTCGGCGGGGAGCCTACTTCTCTCTCTGCCTCTGCCTGCTTGTGCTCTCTCTCTCTCTCTGACAAATAAATAAATAATAAATTAAATTTCAAAAAATTAATTTTGAGGCCTTTTGTCAATTGAAGGGCACAGGTAGGTGCTATTAATTCAGCCTTCTGAGCAGAATTATTTATTGGAAGGGCTTTTGCCTCGGTGCTCTTGGTTAAACTATAGTGTACCTTGCTTTTCTCTCTCCCTCCTCCCTGAAGCTATTGCCATGAGTAAACCCATCATCTGTATTGTCAGTAGGGGAATCTTTGAAATCTGGTCTGCTGGAATGAATAAAATCGATCATCTCTGAGTGGTCATGTTCTGGCACAGAAGTACAGTGGTCAAATGCAGACCTTAGGGTAGCCGGGTTTAAAGTTCGACAGGTTTTAAGTATTACTTCAGGTCTGCCTCAAAGCATAGCCTGGTATTTGGTAAGTCAGCTGCCTGTAACCCATTGGTGGCCTTCGGTCTCTCGGACACTTTGGACCTAATGTGGAGTCATCCCTGTCAAGGACTGCCCCAGAGTAAGTCCTGAAGCTTCTACCAGGAAGGCCGAGCAGCCAATGCCGGCAGACAAGCTGGTCTCCCTTGTGCTCCATTATCAAGTGCTCTGATAAACAGCCCACCGATGTTGTTTCATTTCCGAATTCCAGCCTAAGAAGTCCCAAAGCGTGTCCCTGTTTTTCTGCAACGTATAAAGTGAGAGGTGTTTCTAAATTTGGTAATGCCAAAGCTGAGGCTGACAAAAGCTTTGCTTTTCACGCTTGAAAGGCTGTCCGCTGGGCTTTAGTGCAGAGTCAAGGCTCTTCATCGGGGCCTCTAACTGAGTCATACAATGGTCTGGCTAAGAGCCAAATCCAGGAATCCACAGGTGGCTCCTGCCATACCTAGGGAAGGACAGAATAGTTTTTCTGTATGGGGGTCCAAGATCTAGTAGAGCCTTTTTCCTGTCAGTAGACAGAGTATGGTGACCTGGTGTCAGCTCGTATCCCAAATATTGTACTTTCTGTTAAGGTATTTGTACCTTTTGGGGAGGGATACAAAATACCCTCTGTCTGCCAGGAAATTAAGTTAACTTATAGAACTGCCACCAGACATTTCTTTTGTGGGGCTAAGATTAGAATATCCACCACATATTAAATGCAGTCTGTTGAGGTAGGGAAATACCATGGAGGTCTTTGCTAAGCGCAGCCCAAAACAAGGGAGGCCTGCCTCTATCTCCTTGCAGCAAGACTGTCCAAGTTCACTGAGCAGTTCAAAGGCTTGAAGGTGAGGCCCATTCAAAGGCAAATAGTGGCTGCCTTCCCTTAGTTGGAGGAATGTGAAAGAAGGCATCTTTTAAGTCAAGTGTTGTAAACCAGTTGGCATCACCAGGGACCTGGGTGAGAATAGTGTATGGATTTGGCACGATGGGATGAACAGGCACAATGACTTCATTTGTAGCTCTTAAATCTTGTATAATTTGATAAATTCCCCATTTGACTTTTTTACTGGTAGAACTGGAGCACTGTAAGGAGATTGACAAGGCTTTAAAATATCACATTTAAGAAACTTCTCATTAAGCGGTTGTAACCCAGCCTTTGCCTCAGGTTCTAAAGGGTATAGTTGTGTGTGTGTGTGTGTGTGTGGTTAAAATCATTGTCCAGTGGCACATTTTGGTTTCCCCTTCTCTGCCAACAATTTTGTGGTTAGAAAGACAAGTAGGGCCAGAGTGCTGAATGAGGACAGAGTAAGTGGCTCATGTGTCAATTAGGAAATTGATAAACCTTACTTTCCTTATCCAAGGTAGGCTGGGGCACAGTCAGCCTGATGTCAAGGGAGCCAGACTAGCCTCGGGCCCCTGTCATGCCAGATTCTCCCGTGCCTGCTCTTGGATGGGGAAGTGGGTTCCTGTCTTCCTCTCTCTCTGGAGAGGAGAATGGTCTCTCTTCCCAGGTCCTTTTTTCTTATGGACAGGACATGGCCCCAGTGGAGAGCCTTTGTTTGGACATTCTTTGCTCCAATGTCCGATTTGGCTACACCTGTAGCGGGGGTCTTACCTTATCCTGTGTCTGATACTGACTTTTTCTCTGGTGCCTGGTGGATCTGGTGGTGTGGGGTATCCACAAGAGAACCAGCCAGGATTTGAGCCTGTATTTTACCCTGCAATTGAGCTCTCTTGTCCTTTTCCTGCTGTAAGCCCGTATCTCTATTATTAAAGACTCTAGTAGCTATACTCACTGCATGGGGATTTGAGGACCTCGAACCATTTTAGTCACTTTTTGGCTGATGTCAGGTGCCGACTGACTTATAAATGGTTAGTGAGATTGGGTCCTGATTTGTATATTTACGGATGGCTTCCATCAAATGACCCTGAAACAGAGCTGGATTTTCATTGGCTCCTTGAGTAACTTCCAGAATTTTATCAAAGTTTACTGGTTTAGAGAATCCTTTCTTCATTCCTTCTATTAAACAGGTGACCGTATGGTCTCCTTCTTCCCTTCCTTATCTTCTTGGTAATTCCAGTGAGATCCAGGATTGGGAACCGCAGTGTCTCCTACTGGGTAACACTCTCTATTTCTGGCTGCTAGTTCATTGGCAAATTCTCAAACCCCTGCCCAGATATGGTTCTTTTCCTCAGGGGTGCAACAGTGAGGTAATATGATGGCAATATCCTTCCAGGTAAAATTAAATATAATAGACAATTGTTGGAAGCCCTCAATACATTGAGAAGGGTTTTCAGAATATCATCCTAATTGTTGTTTTTTTGTATGTCAGTTCTGCCATGGAGAATGGGACATGGACTCCATTTCTCCATTAGCACCTCCCTAAAAGGATACAATCCAGATTTTTGTTGAAGTCCTGGAAGATAGGGTAAGTCCAGCTGGGCTGGGAGCAGATGGGTCTTGAGGTTTATAAGGAGGAAGGGTGGCAACAGAGCCAGTGTTTTCTTTGTTTGGATTGGTCAGTGACTCCTCCAACAGGCCAGGTTTATTAGGAGGAATGGGCCTACTTAGACAATTATCATCAAGAATGTCCCAAGAGGGGTAATGAAAGTGATTGGTGGTTAGACACATTCTGTAAGAGTCTCTTGGGTCCAGATCCTGATTCAGGACCATGAAGTCCTGGGCATAGGGTACCTCAGTCCATTTGCTCTGTTTTCTGCAGAAGAGATCTAACTGATAGATAGATGTCCCATTAATGGGCCATTTTCCCTCATCTCCTAGACTGTACTGAAGTCACCTGAAGTTAGAGAATGTCAATTTTCTCTTTCTTAAATCTTGTAATCCAAATTGATTCCAGTGGATTAAAAGGTATCTCAGAAGAGAATCCTTGGGGACTAAGGATGATCCCATGTTCCTAGAAAAGTAGAGAAGTTCCATCATCAAAAATTCCCCCCTATCTCCCAGGTGGTATCCCACACAGGAAATGTCAGAGGTTCCTGGTGTCAAAGTGACCAGAGGTGTCCCTCTAAGAAGTCGCTAGAAGTCGCTAGAAAAAGTGCCTTGCCTTGTAGGAGGGATGCTTCCTTGCCATGTAGGAGGGTGTCCCCTTGCTTCCCCCTTGCACCCTACGCTACAAATGATTGCTGGTGAATGGACTGAAATGCCACGCCATGAAGAACCCTCCATTTTTAACCCATGGAAAACACTTAAAATCATTTTATAAGTGGGAAATTACTCAATTTTGTAGTTTAAGTCATTAGTAGGGGACACTGGCAGAAAAGAATGAAGACAGAAATCCACCATGATCTAAGCACCACTCCAACAGGTGTGGTCCTTACAGCTGGCTTCTCTAGGAAATGGTGCCAAGTTGAGTTTTAATCCAACCAGGTACTGGTTTTGGCCATCTCTGAGCAAATGTCTCACAACCAAAAGTAGCCAGACCAGAGATGTGAAAGGGATCACATTAGACCAATGAGGAGGAAACCTCACATAGGAGTCTTACAATTGGCAGCCATCCTAGTGACTGAGGTGGCTATCCCATGCCCAAGAAAGACAACCTTGTATAAGGACAGAAATGAAGAGAGGGCAAAAAGTTTCTGGGTCTTACTACAATTCTGGCCAGGGTGCAAAGTTTCAAAAAGGCAAACTTTCTCCTCCCCATAGAATAGCCACGGGCTAGAGCACTATAGCTTGAGCAATGGATGTGAAAGTGTTCCAATAAGACTATACCACTTGAAAAGATCCTGAAATGAAAGGGAGGGAAGAGTAACTATTCACCAGGTTTGCACTGACGATAAAATTCCAGATGCGAAGACTTGAGCCCCACACTGAGTGCCAAAATGATATAATTTGGAGTTTGAATCTGAGAGTGAATGGTCAAAAAGAATTCTTGAGACTTTTTTAGTGCAAAAAAAAAAAAAAGATTTTATTAAAGCACAGCAACAGGACCCCTTGGACAGAAAGGGCTGCATTCTAAGTGTGAGGAGTGATTGATTCTATAGGTTTTTTTTTAATCCTATATGGGGGGGTGCAGAGGTGATATTAGGATTCCAGGAAATTGAGCCTATACATTTCTGAAGGTCTGACTATTCTTAAGATTGTGCTTTTCTTATAAAAACTGTGATCTTTATCAGGTGACTATCTACTTTTTCCTTTCTTTGTTTTTGGGCAGTCCTGAGTGTCTAAGAAATGTCCTATGTACCCTACTCTCATCTTGGGGGGAGGGAGATGCAGAATGCCAATTTGTTTTTTGCCCTCTACTTGCCTTTTATTATCTCATCAGCCCCACCCAAGCCAGCAGGACCTGGCCCAGCCATGAGAAGAAACTACAACTTTCTCATCTTCTACAGCCTTTTCTCCCACCAGCCTGGATGGAGGCCACAGCTTCACACTTTCCTCCTACATCTTTTGAAAGGCTATAAGCATCTGCTCTGTTCTGAGCTTAACCCAAGACTGAGGGTACCAGAGGAGCCATACTCCCACAAGACTATCAGAGAACAAGTGAAGTCTAAGATACACCTGAGGTCCTACCACAAACAGGGTTTGGGAGTGTGCTGTGGTGAGAAAGTTGATGAGAAGCACGGAGAAGAGGGAGGCCCATCCATGAGCTTCAGGACCAGGACAGCGTGTGCTGCCTCCATCTGCGAGTTGGGGCTTGTGGGCAGGCGCCAGCCTTTTCCAGGGGGTGTTCGGGCAGCTCCCTGCTGCTGCTGCTCCAGCTCCAGAGACACAATTAGAGGTACGTACTGCTCACAAAAGTTGCCCCTGGATTGGATGTTCTTCCTGAGGCCTCTGTCTCCTTTTCTGAAGGTGCTGACTCTGAAGGCCTGGAGGGAACAGGGGGCCATCACTGACTGGCCAAGAATTAGTCACTTGGCAGTATCCCTCACCACCCCTCCCCAGAGGAGGAGGATCTGGGCCAAAGTCAGTCAGATGTCTGTGGATCCTGAGGGCCCCATATTGGCCTCTAAGCAACAGTGGACACATGGTGAGGTGGAGGTCTAGGCTTCAGAGAAAGCAAGCAGCTCACCGTGGCTGGGGGCCCTGCTCCAGGTCCTTGATTGTGTCCTTCAGGGGCTGGTCACGTGTCTCTGGCAGCAGGGCACAGAGTAAGCCTGCCCCAATGGGGAGGCTGCCATAGATGATCATAGGGAGGGCTGCCTGGTACTCGCCCAGCAGGATCACAAGAGGTGTGAGGATACCCCCAATCCTCGAGAAGATGCCCATCAGCCCCATGCCCGTCTGCCTGGGGGAAGGCCAGTATGAGCTGAGCAGACCCAGCCCCAACTCCAGGCCACAGCTCTACCCCAGCTCCACCTTGGGAGAGCCCAGACCCTCATTATGGCCCCACAGACTCCCTAGGCTCACCCGGCCCAGCCAACCTCTGCTCTCTGCTTCCGTATACTACTGCTTGTAGTCCAGCCGGATGCCATGCTTCTCCCACCTCTAGGCCTGTCCATTTGCTGCCCTCCTGCTCACTACCAAATCTCAGGCCAGACTGGACCTGCCTGACCCCCCAACCCCCACTTGAGTGTTCCTGCTTCTCAGCCATTCATTCTTAGACTTCCTCCACATCCCAGTCTTGACGAAGCTAGGGCATGGCCTACTTCTGTATTTGTCCTCCACTGCCTAGGATAACACGGGGACTAGATTGCCAGTGGCCCTGGGCCTCACCAGCACTGCTGCCCCTGAGCCAGCCTCATAAGCTCTCTGTGGAATAGCGGTGAGGGCAGAGAGGGATGGCCAAAGTCAGGGCATCGGGGCGGGAGCCCTTACCGGATGACGGTGGGGAAGAGCTCAGCAGAGTACACGTAGGAGATGGTAAAGCCGGAGGCTGTGGCAAACTTGCCCACCACAGCCAGCACAGTGACCACCACTGGCAGATCTAGTGGGGGATGCTGGTCAGCCGCATGCAGGGAGATGGCCCCATGCCCTGGGCCCCACCCCTGCCCTGCCCTGCCCTCCCAAGCTCCCTTCTGCACCTGGACCCCAGGGGAGGCCTCATTCCTGGAAGGGACGTGATGGGCTTCTGGAAGTGGGGGTTGGGGGGGTGAGGGGCCAGGGTGTGGGAGAGCCAGCCCTGGTACCTGCTGGGACAAAGATGATGGCAATGCACATGAGACCGCCCAGAACCAGAGTCAGCATCTGGCTCCACTTACGGCCCAACCACTGCATCATGAAGATGCTGGAGTAGCGAGCAGGCACCTCAACGGTTCCGAAGACTAGCTGTGTCAGGTAGATGTCCAGGCCGAAGTCACCAACCTGGAGGCTCAGGCCGAAGTACCCCAGGCTGTCCACAAACCTACAAAGTGTCCAGGCATCCCTGTGACTGCTGGGTGACGAGACATCGTCACTTTCAGGGGGAGCCTGCTGAAGAGGGAGTCACAGCAGGAGAAACCAGTAACGCTACACAGCCCGTCCCTGACAGTCACCATCCACCAGCCACGTATGCAGCAGCAGCAGCAGACGCGTGGCCTCAGGGAGGGGCCTGGGCCCTGATGTACTCACCAGACACAGAAGAGGATCAGGGTCACCTTCCGGAGCTGGGGGTGTCTGAACAGATCCAGGGCATTCCCTGAGGGGCCCATCTTCTCTGGGACGAGCTGGTAGGAAGACGCACAGTGAGGGGCTGGCAGAAAGGTCTGTGCAGGCCAGGTTCAAGGGCTGGGCTCAGTCTGTATGAAGTACCTGGCTCAGGAGCTCTGGGGAGAGTTTCCGCTTGTTGACTGAGGCTGCCTTCTGGATCACTTGTTTAGCCTCCTCTACCCTTCCCCGGGTCAGAAGCCACCGTGCTGACTCTGGCAGAGCCCTGCAGGTCAGGAATGGCTGTGACCTCCGAGCCCCCCACTCCCCCCAGGGGCTGTCCCAGCTGTTCCAGTGCACACGGAAGCCCACACCCCTTGCATGTCGGAGTGTGTTGTGAGGTGAATATGAGTATTACACTCCAACCACACTTCGACAAGACTAGCCCCAGGGGGTGGCTTGCTTCTGGGAAGTACCTCCTCACCAGAAGTAGAAGAAGAGCAGCAAGACAGGTGCAGTGCCCGCTATCTGGAAAAGCCTCCAGTTTCGGATGCCATAGGCGAGTCCTGCCAGCGCCATCTGCCCCACGGAGAAGGCGCACTGGGCCAGGACCACTGCCTGCGTCCTCCTCGAGGGCCCCACCCACTCTGTAACTGTGCAAACAGAGAGGTTGAGGCCAGGCCAGCCCCTGGCACTGTCCCTCCCTGGCACTCCCCGGATGCTGCTCCGTCCATGTGGACCTCAGACGCCCTTGTGTGTGGCCACCTGTGGCCTGGGCTCCTGACAAGGCTCCCGCAGGCACTCTGCGCACGTGGACTGCTCAGACCCCAAGGCCTCACCTCACGGCTCAGGGCTTCAGGACCCAGACACTCACGCAGGGTCACGTTGCTGAAGGTGTACCCAGCGACAGCAGTAGCCACGGCAAAATGCAGGACCATATAGAGCTCAAAGCTGGGCATGAAGGCTATGGTCAGGCCAATGATGGCAAAGAGTAGCAGCTGCACTAGGATAGTGGCCTTGCGGCCGATCCTGGAGTAACAAAGAGTAACAATTCTGTGAGGGAATTGCTCAGAGGGGAAGGAAGGAAGGGAGACCCAGCCCTGCCCCGGGCTCTCTATCTGAGGGAGGACACGCTGCCCTGCCCTGGACACCAGGGAAGGGCATGGAGGGAAACCGTGCCAGGAACACAGGAAAATGCTAGGTCAGGGGGGAGCTGGTCAAGGTTCTTACCAGTCACAGAGAGGCCCAAAGATGAGAGCCCCAACGAGGAGCCCCGCCATGTACACGGACTGTGAGGTCTCCTTCAGGTACTTCCGATCACAAACCAGGTTGAACTGAGGCAGACACAGGCAGATGTGAAGGAGGGGCAGCTGACAGCAAGTCCTTTGTCATCTAGCCCACCCACTTACAAACCTCTCGGGGCAGATGCTCACGGTTCCCAAACTGTGTGCAAAGGCACCCCAGGACACCAGAATAAATTCATGGGGCACAGAACAATATTTAACATTTTAAAGGGAAATATAGGAATACTCAACATCTGTCTGGTATTATAAGAACTGCCAATTAAGGACAGTTCTGTTTCAATAGGAGATCATGCTACACTCCTTTCAGTAACATCATATTGATGTGACACTGTATTTTTGGCAGTTGTTTTGGGGAAAAAAGCAAGCATCATGTGGAGAGAGAATGTTCAAGGACGGAGACATTGTGCAGCTCCCAATAGGTACATATATCCTCTTAGTAAGTGACTGTATTTGTGTAAAAATGAAAAATATTTTCTTTCGGTTTGCATGTATTATTTATTTTATTAAAGACTATATTAATGTTTTTCCAGCAAGAGGGGGGAAACAGGGGGAAGGGGAGCACAGGAGCACAAGCGGAGGTGGGGAGCGGGAGAGGGAGAAGCAGGCTCCCTGCCTAGCAAGGAACCAGAGGACGAGGGGCTTGACCCCAAGACCCTGAGATCATGACCTTAGCCAAAGTTAGATGCTTAATGAACCACCCAGGAGCCCTGCATGCATATTATTTCTTAAAACAGCTACTAAGTTCTTAGAACATAATTATTAAGTTGTTTGGACCTAACTAGTTAACACATAAAGCTGTTAGGTTTTTCTTTTGGCCTGGAGATGCCATGGAGAATTACTGACACACTAAGGACACAAAGTTTGGAACCTCTGACACGGGACTCATTGCTGCTTCCTGACCAACAGGGCCTCTTTCCCACAGCCAGGGCACCCCTGTGACCTACCTGGGCCTCTTCAAATTTTCTCATCTGGCTGCGAAATCTCCATAAAACTCTAATCATTCACAGGCAGTGAGAATCCCACGGAGCCCCCAGGCGCCACTCAAAGGAGATTAGGATGGAGGAACATGGGGAGGAAACCCTTGTGCGTGTGGGGATTCACTCGCATGCACATACGGAGACTCTGCAGACTCTGAGAGAACCCGACAGATGGACTGAGAAACTGAGTGGAGAAAATACGCATGTCTGGGTAACTCCGCACATGTCTGCTGCAGGTGCGTGTTGGGAAGCACGTGTGACTGACCCCCACCCCCACTGGTCTCTGGGCCCCTCAGGGACTTCTGTGCCCCCAGCACTCGAATGTCTGTGGGTTAGACACATGAGCTCTCCTCTGCAGCTTCTCAATGACTCATGCCTTTGGAGGGCTCCCTCTGTGTTGGGTAGTCTCCTAAATGCTTCACATGAGTTACCTAATTCTCACAACAGTCCTTGATTTGTTGGCACACTGCCCTGATGATGGAGAGGTTATGCTCCTCATCCTCGGTCCCACTGCTGGATAGCAATGGAGTTCAGAGACCCCTTTTGCCCCAGACAAGGACCGAAACGAGAGCTAACAGAATTTTTACCGAATGAATCAGTAAATGAACGAATACCTACAGCTAGCCAACTAGCCGGTCGCCATCAGTCACAATAACTTTTAGCAAGAAATTATTCAGACCAGGAGACACCACTGTGCTCCTATTCTCTTCTCAAAAACAAGTGTTACTTTTCAGCATATATGGAATGATTCACTGATTGCCCCCGGGAAGGAAGCGAGGCAGGGCAGGGGATTTGAACTGGTTCCAGCACGCTCCAGCTTGTCTGGTTTTTATTCAGCAAGCACAGGCTGCCTTTGTGGTTAGACACTCTAAAATGCGATGCCCCTGGAGTCTGAACTGAGCAACGTGTAAGATGTATAACTTAGAGCAAACAATAGGATTATTGGGGGGGGTTGCGTAACGTGCTTATCACTGCAGTGGCTGTCACCCAGGAAGCCCTTAGTAAATGTTAGCTCAGCAGAGGGTGCCCTGGCCACCGTGCTCAGGAGAGTCACAGCTGGGGACAGACATTTAAGACTGAAGGCATGGGTGCCAATCCAAGGGAGTCTCTCAGGGCCGGTGCCCCTACTCAGTGGCCACCATTCACTATCTCCGTATAGTATATAGACCCACTATTTCATTAAACCCTCATTCTAACCACATAAAAGCTTATCATTCCCACTGTGCAGCCACAGAGACGAAGGCTTGGAGAGGGGCCAAGAAGTGGTGGATCGCATTCAGAGGGAACAGAGACAAGAGGGCTCCCCGTCTTGGGATGCCAGCCTTTAACCTCCCCAGCCCTAATACCCACAGTGGATGGTTCTCCCTGGGGCCTGCCATAGAGGCACACAGACACCAGCCCCCGTTCTTACTACACACCTGTCACATCTCCCGCGCCTGTTCCAAAAGCTTTAGTGGCTCCCTTTGGTCTCTAGGAGAGGGCCCAAATTCCTCAGCTCTATATCTAAGATGGTTTTAAGAGTCGGCTCTTGCCCACTTCCCCGCCCCTTTGTATGTCAGCATTCCTCAAACGTGCCAAGCACTTTTATGCCCCCAGTCCTAGATATGGCTATTCTCTCAGCTTTTCCTTCCCTACCATTCCTGCCCCTTCTCTCTTCCCAGGACAGATCACACTTTGTTGTTGTTCAAGTTGTTATTCACTCCAAGTCTGTTTCCCTCCATGTTCAAAGATTCAGGTTGACAATACTGGGAGTCACACTATCTTTTACCACAGATGGACACCTAGGAAATGTTGGGAGGAAATATACTCTGTATACTTATATACTCTGTATAAAAGAGCACACAGCCTATAAGGCAACTTGCTCTTTTCTTCTCAAATTAGACCTGTCTAAAACTCAATTTGATTATGAAGCTGCTGTAATAAGGGAAGTTGGGATGTCGGCTCAGAGAGAGCCCCCTGGATTGGTGTGGCAGAGCCCCTCCCCGAGATGGGCAACAGAGGTAGAAGAGCTCACAGCCATGAAGCTCTCAAAGAGAAGCTGGAGTTACCATTTGGTGCAGGGCACAAAGGACCAAAGGTGGACATTCTCCTGAAAATTGAAGTCCTCAGGAGGGCCAGAGCAGGAGAAACATGATAGGGAAGGACAAGAGGTCCAAGGCCCAACCCCAGTGCTAGCACAGGCTAGGTTGATGATTAAAGACAAAGGGGGAGCCCCAAATCCTCAGGTAAGGAGAACAAGGTGTCTCCCTCCTCTGACTGGTCCCTGTACAGTAAATACTCAGGGAGCTTTGACTGAATAAAATCACGCCAACACTCCAGCACAGGATATGAACAGGGCTAGAGTTTGCTCCGAGCAGTCTGCTTGCTTGCCTGGGCTTTCAGGATGGTTTTTGGGGAGGTGGGCAGAGTTTGAGCATGTGTGGAGGTAGGCACCCAAGGCATCTGAGGACCTGGGGAGGGTGACCCTATCATGATGGTGATGCTGAGGGCATGGAGAGGACAATGAGGACCAGTCTGGGCTCTGCTGGGAGAGCTCCTAGGCTGCCTATACCCCTGTGGGGCAGAATGAGGTGGAAGGTCAGGAGGAAGACAGGCAGGACATATCCTCAGCCTGCAAGGGTTCAGGGGCCAGGTTTATGTTCATGTTTTAAAAACTGAATGCCTGGGACACCTGTCTGGCTCACTTGGTAGAGCGTGCAACTCTTGATCTCAGGGTTGTGAGTTTGAGCCCCATACTGGGTGCAGAGATTACTTTAAAAAAATCTTTTTAAAAATGTGAATGCCTTTGGTTAAAACAAAATCCTCTGAAAGCCTCTAAAAAGTAAATACTTTTTTACTCACAGGGGGAGAAGTGAATGTTTAATCTCTGGACTCAAGTCTGCCCTCCACAAAGGCTCAGTATCCACCACCATCAAGGTGAGTTGTCCAGACCTTCCCAACAATGCCCATACCTCAGGATTCTGGACCATTTGTGCTCTTTCCTGTGCCTACAGGGACCTAAGGGGGAGCCCCACCTCCACAATCAGCTCATTGGGTGGCCCTGACCAAGTCATCTCTCTCCTCTGTACCTCAGTCCCCGCTTCTTGGGAAGCAGCAGAGTGGGCATGGATGCTTCCAGAGAGCCCTTCTTGCCCAGATGGCTGGAATAGGAACCTGTTTACTTGCCTGGATCCTTCCTAAGAAAATAAGTTTAGCAGAGCAAGTGTTGTCACCTGCAGGATGAGTTCTAGAGTTACAGGTATCCTCAGAGGGCAGGCAGGCATAGCTCTAGAGAGAGCAGCTGGAAGGCAGGGGGCCCACATCAGGCAAGCAGGAGGGTTAGGCAAGCAGGAAGCTAGGTAAACAGCAGAGCACAGGGACCGAATGAATGACTAAGGCCAATCTATATATGGGAACACTGGAGGGAGAGAAAGAAACAAAGACAGGAAAGCAGGAGGGGAAGGAAGGCAAGCTGGGTACATAGGCAGAGGGACAAACAAAATGATAGGGAAAGATGCATGGACAGATGGGCAGACAGACCAGAGAACACGGACAGAGAGGTAGAGGGGCCAATAATTGGAGGACAAAGAGAAAAGCAGGATGAGTGGCAAAAAGAAAAAAAAAGGCACCCTAATGGGCCATCGTTCAGGTGTGAGTGCTGAAGGGCACATAGAGAAGCAGCGCCACCAGCTGCTGACCAACCCCAAACCGGCAGACATGCAGAAGGGCAGCCCTACCTCATTCTTTAGGGACAGGGGCCTGTCCTCAGGATACACCCAGCCTGCATCGCAAGGCTGTGTCTCATTGAAGCGGTAGCTGAGGATCTCCTCCAGGGTCGCACCTTCGGGGGGCGGCTGGAACATGAGGCAGGGCTCAGGCTTGCCTGCAGCATCCAGAGGCACGCTCAGTGTCAGTTGCTCGGTGGTACTCAGGTTCAAAGTGTGGTTCTTCACCCAGGCCACTGAGCAGTGGTGGGCCTCATCCTGAATCATGAAGACCTGGCCAAACATGTAGAAAGCAGACAGGAAGTTGGGGATACTCAGCAGTATCATCAGCTGTATCTGGAAGCGTCCAAAGTCACCTATTTCAGCCAGGACCTGGGCAAACTGAGCCATGTCTACTGGTCAGCCTGGGGCTACCAAACAGCTCTGCAGCCTGGCTTTGGGGCACTTGTTCCTCTGAGCAGTGATGACTGTTAATATTTAATCCAGCCTTGCCTGGCCTGACCTGTCACACTTCAACTCCCTGGCTGTGGCCTGGGAAAGATAGAGTATGATGAAAAACTTACCCACTCTGGCTTGCAGAATCTGAGGATGCTTTATGGATAGGATGATGAGCACAAGCCTCACAAGAGGACCTTCTCAGGCAGAGGAATGAGTTTTAGCCAGATGTTAAACAATATACAAGTAGCCCGCTCCAATTGCAACATCCTAAACAAGTCACTCTCGGCTCAAATTCCTCTCATTACGATAGACCCCAAATTCTGAGGGTAGTTCCAGCACTCAGAGGGACACAGAAGTCCCTTCTAGGCACCAGCTCACAATAGACAACGGGGGTAAGTCAGGAGAGTAGCAAGGACCCAGCTTGCATACTAAGAAAGTCAGCAGCCCAATCTGGCCTCTTGACGCTGCTGATCTTTTCTTTCTCCTAGGGGTCTCTGGCATGTGGTAGGGCAACAAGAAGGCCAAGAGACAGGGGTACCTGGGTGGCTAAGTTGGTTAAGTGTCTGCCTTCGGCTCACGTCATGATCCCAGGGTCCTGGGATGGAGCCCCATATCAGGCTCCCTGATGATCAGGAAGCCTGCTTCTCCCTCTACCTTTGCTGCTCCCCCTGCTTGTGCTCTCTGTCAAATAAATAAAATCTTAAAAAAAAATAAAAAAGAAGGCCAAGAGACCCACCAAGGGCACAAATGCCTTTCCTTCTCAGTACAGAAGACAATCAAAGAGCACACAGCAATTACCACAGAGCCAAGAGGTACATTCTGAGCTCTACTCTAATTGAGGAAGAAACTATCAACACATGACCAAGATAAGGGACAAGTGAGCTGCTGCAGAAAAGCTTTATTCACAATAGATAATCTCAGCGATAACAGAGGTATACAGGCCAAAGTCTCCCTTGTTCACAACCTCAGCTGTGGAAGCCCTTGCTGGAGTCAAGGTTGGGATGGGGCACATTGTGGCTGGTAGGTCAGGATTCTTATAGGAATGGAGAATAATCAGGACTTCCTACAGGAGGCATCTTCCAAAGAGTAAAAAGCCCCCACTTTTACCCTGTAAGAGGTCTACTGGAGGTGGACTTGGCTTGGAAGGCATCTAGTTCAGTCATGG
The DNA here is from genome assembly GCA_003697995.1 of Taxidea taxus jeffersonii. NCBI lineage: Eukaryota > Metazoa > Chordata > Mammalia > Carnivora > Mustelidae > Taxidea > Taxidea taxus. The sequence continues at coordinate 25,356 of RCUC01105550.1, forward strand.
GAGATGGGGAATGATAGGACTGAAGATGGCATCAGGGGAAAATACACATGTAGCTGCACGTGCACACACACACATTCACGTATTTGCCTGTGTGTGCATGGGAAAGCCTTCCCGTATTTGAATTATTATTTTTTTTTGACAGGCAGAGAGATCACAAGCAGGCAGAGGCAGGCAGAGGGAGAGGGAGAAGCAGGCTCCCTGCTGAGCATAGAGCCTGATGCGGGGCTCAATCCCAGGACCCTGAGATCATGACCCGAGCCAAAGGCAGAGGCTTTAACCCACTGAGCCACCCAGGCACCCCCCATGTTTGAATTCTGAACCAATTTAAGAGAGCCTGAGGAGCACAGGTAAAGGGAATGCAGGGAAGCAAGCCTATCCGTGGTGGTTCTAGACACAGCATGCCTGTATCTGGCCCACTGGCCAGCACAGCCTCTGGCTCCTTATTAGTTAGCCAGCATGCATGGCAGGTCAAGGCAGGGCAGAGGCAAGGGCCCATGACCCTGCATAAGGACAGCACCTCTCTCTCTGCCCCATCCCAAATTCCCCACCAGTCTCACCAATGTCCCCAGCTCTATCTCTTCATTACCTAGCTTTCTTGCATGTGCTTGTCCTTAGCATCATCTCAATAGAATTGCCAAGAAAACAGATGCTGCCAGTTGCCACTGCCCAACATGGTGCTCCCCCGTTGGGAGAGAACTGGGATGGAGACAGGAGCCTGTCCCTAGCCCACATCATCTTCTTACTCCAGTCAGGGAGAGGATTTTTGCTTCTTTGGCTCCAAGTAACCAAGGGAACGTGAGCTAGAAGACAGGAAACTCGGGCACAGCTACTGATCCACTGTGATCCGGAGTCTGTCCCTTGTTAAAAAAAAAAAAAAAATCAACTGAGTAGATTGAAGGATCTAATTGGCTTTACTCAGTGATTCATGAATTGGGCAGCATCCCATCTAGCAAGCAGAAAGGAGCTCCAAAGAGCTGTACAAAACAGAAGACTTTCATAGGCACAAAAGGGCAGAAAAAAAGAAAATTTTCTGCAAAGAGTGGATGTTTCCAGCAAAGTCACCTTCCTTTGGGGGAAGGTAGGGATCTATCAGATCGCCTCACTAGTGCTAACCAGGTAATTCCAGATTGACTTGGTTAAAGGTCACATTCCTGGAAGAGACAGAAATTGCAATGAGGTCAGGTGTTAAGTCTTGGTTTGCTGGCATGGTGCTTAGCACAGGTGACTCTACTTTGGGCCTATTATGTCTTTTTAAACAATTTCTCCTTTTGATCAGACTCTAAGCTTAACAAAGAGATGGGATCAAAATGGCATTAGTGCCACTCTCAGCTACTACATTGTAGTTCTCACAGCTTTAACTTACCCTCTTTGTGTCATAGGTCATGATGTTTTTTTGCTGAATCTCTGTGGTGTTCACAGATCATGACTTCAGGTTCACAGTTTTTTAGTTGATCCTTCTCTTTGGTCCTTTTTTGATAGCCCGGTCTTAGGGAAGATCATTTGCTTAGTAGTTAGTGGCTGCAAACGTGCATTTAAAGCTTTTAAGAGACTACACCATGCCAAGGAGACTACTATGATTATTGTAAGCAGGATAAGTCCTAATGTTTGTGTGCACTTCAGAGCCATTTGGGTCCCTGAGACCCAAACCAGTCAATATAAGCTCCTTTTAGAGGAATCTCATGTTGAACTCCTCAAAGCTTCCGAGGCCAGAAAGCCAAACCAAGGGCTCATCATTAGATTTTTACCTGCGATACCTATGGCTTGGGTGAATTCCTCCTTTCTCAAGGTCCCCAAAATATTTTGAGATTCCTGGGCCTGTCAGGAGATAATCTTCCTTACTCACCAGGTAAGACTGCCAGCAACCCTGTAGGCAGAGTATCAGGCTGATTTTTCCAAGGGGCTTCACTGGCTCTATAAAGTCAACTTTATTCCCTTACAGCTGTCTGGTCCTATCTGAATTTATACACATGACATTCCAGAGCCTTGGTAATATAGCCAGTGTTCAGATTGTGTCTTGTTACAAGGAGATCAGATTCTTATTGAACTTATGCAAATAAATAATCATATCGCCATGTAAAGAATACTCAAAAATCTCTGAATTCTGGAGGGATCAGGATCAAGAAGACAAAGTAAGTGTTTCATCTATGTTTACAAAGGTGTTATTTACCAAGTAAATCTTAGATAGCTTAAGAGGAAAGGTTTCCTTAAATCTGGATAAACAAAACATTAAGGAAACAGCAATGTTTCAAACAAAAAGTCATAAAAAATTATAATCATCTTCCTACATTCATTCAGACGTATGTAATTAATATTGTTTTGCTTGAATCCAGTTTTCCATTAGTTCTGAAAATCCTTACCCAGTTTTATTTTATGATATTAAAGTTATCAGAAACCTGTACTTTTCAAAGTCCTTTCCCTGTATCTCCTTGAAGATAAAGCACCTTTTTTTTTTTTTTTTTTTGAGAGGGAGAACACGCACTGTGCATGAGAAGTGCAGTAAGGCAGAGGCAGAGGGCAAAAGAGAATTTTAAGTAGGCCTCACACTCAGTGACCCTGAGTTCATGACCTGAGCTAAAGTCAAGAGTCAACACTTAACTGAGCCACCCAGGTGCCCTAAAGATGAAGGACTTTTCACAGTTTTTGGAACACTTACAGATAACTATATAAATACAACATAAAGAGGACATAGTATATCACTTCTTATTTGACAGTGCTTCCCCTGTAATTTAATAGCAAATAAGCCTAACTGGTTTAACAATTCCCTTTTTATAAACAGAGAGAACAAATCATCCTTCCTTCCTTTGTTCCTTCCTTCCTCCCTTTCTCTTTCCTTCCTTTCTTTCTTCTCTTTTCTTTTCTCTTCCATTCTCCCTTCCTTTTCCCCTTCCCTTCTGTCTTCTCCTTCCCCTTTTTTCCCTTCCCCCCTTCCTTTTCCCCCCTCCCCTCCCCTTCTCTTCCCTTCTCTTCTCTTTTCTTTCAGTCTTTTATTTTTTTTTCTAATTTTTTAAAAAGATGTATTTATTTATTTATTTGGCAGAGAGAGAGAGAGAGATCACAAGTATGCGGAGAGGCAGGCAGAGAGAGGGGGAAGCATGCTCCCTGCTGAGCAGAGAGCCCAATGCAGGCTCGATCCCAGGACCCTGAGATCATGACCCGAGCCAAAGGCAGAGGCCCAACCCACTGAGCCACCCAGGCGCCCGTCTTTCAGTCTTTTAAAAGACTTCATTTACCATTTGATTTTTGGAAAGTTTGTCAAAAATATCAAAAGGTTTTAAAAACAATCAAATAGGATCATAGTTCAGGGTAAAAGAATATCTGGTTATCTATTTAACCACAGTGATAATTTAAAACTTCACTGGCAAATACAGGATGTTAAATATCGTAAAACTAACAAAAACCCTTAGGTCTTTTAACGGAGAAGACTCAATTTTCTTAAATAATCAAAGATCTGATATGAAAAACAAGAAATTGTATTGACAAGATAAAAATCTTTGTTTTCTAAAAAGATTACTTAAAAGGTTAAAAAAAACTTTTTATAATCTCTTAAAGAAGACCAAGAGTATCAGAAAACATTGTTTTAGCACAGATGACACCAATTCTAACTTTATACCAGTATACTTTTTTAAAAAAAGATTGTATTTATTTATTTGTCAGAGAGAGAGGGAGAGCACAAGCAGGCAGAGTGGCAGGCAGAGGCAGAGAGAGAAGCAGGCTCCCCGCTGAGCAAGAAGCCCAATGTGGGACTCGATCCCAGGACCCTGGGATCATGACCCGAGCCAAAGGCAGCAGCTTCACCTACTGAGCCACCCAGGCGTCCCTATACCAGTATACTTTTGATGTTAAAATCCATTAATCCCTTTTAAAAGTTTGATTAGATCCATTCCAATCTTAGCCAGTTGGATCACATATGAAATTATTTTTCCAAGATTCCTTTTCCACAAGCCTTCCAGCACCTTTTTATTCTTTCCTTTTTTTTTTTCTTTTCATATTTTGTCTTGTGTTTATTCTCTTTCCCAATCACGGGGGATGGGGGGAAGAAGCTTAAATATAAAGACAAAATTATTTTCTTTTCCCTCAACAAAAATTAATTTTCATTCCTCATAATTTCTCTTAGCAAAAATATACATCCTACTTTCCTTGCACGCAGAGCTCGTACAGCCTGCTCCCAGGCAGCAGGCTTGAGAACTGGAGACTTGAGTTAGGTAGAAGGGCTCACAATGACCCCGGACCCGCTGGCTGAATGCAAATAAGCCCATCAGATGACTCACCTCAAAATAGCCACGAGCTCCAGCTGACCAATGGGCTACTTACACTTAGACACAGGTAGCAAAAAAGGAAAATTCCATTACCTTTCCATACCTCCTCACCTTCCTTCTTACTATGCCCCACCACCACTGCCTCCAGAAAGTCAGTCTCTGCTTTGAGTCCTGCCCACTGCTTCCTTGTGGTGTATTCAATAAACTGCTATCTCCTTTGTTCTGCCTTGGGTGAATTCTTTCATTGCATGCCCCCTCTCCCCCACCCCGGACTCCACAGGATCTGGCTGCCTCACAGTGATGTTTCCATCATCATCATCATTATTACAATGATTTTATATATTTATTTGACAGAGTGTGTATGCATACAAGCAGGGGGAGCAACAGAGGGAGAGGGAGAAACAGGCTCCCCACTAAGCAAGGAGCCTGATGTGGGGCTCCATCCCAGGACTCTGGGATTGTGACCTGAGCCGAAGGCAGACACTTAACCAACCGAGTCACCCAGGCACCCAAGACATGCCCGTTTTAATTAAACCAACAGCCTTAAACTAGCTTTTATTTACTAAAGATTAACCCTAGATCACAGAACTTGAAAAATATTTGGGTCAAGTTTTTATATTTCTAAGAGTTTTTGAAGTCCTTATTTCATATAAGTGATTTTCTTCAAGCTGATTAAACAGAGCTTTTTTGCAAATTGTGGCAATGACATCCAGAAGTAGGAAAATACCACATATCTACATAAACATATAGACAGACACAAAAGCCTTAAAATGTTCATTAAAAAAATTTAGCCATGACTGTATGTTAACTGGAATTAAAATTAAAACTTAAAAAAAATTTTTTAACCATAAGATGGGTATAATAATGCAAAACTCACTAGCTTTTAAAAGAAGAGTTAGAATAATTACCTGCTCAGGTTGTCAAAGCTCTTTCTGTTGATGTTTGTGGAGAAGACACTTGAGATTTGCATTTGTCCTGGACAAAGAATCTCAAAAAGCTGTGGATTGTATTGGGCCAGAGAACTTCTATAACAATTCGTATTTTTATTTTTATTTTTTATTTTTTTAAAGATTTTATTTATTTATTTGTTAGAGAGAGAGAGAGAGAGAGAGCGAGTACAGGTAGAGTGGCAGGCAGAGGCAGAAGCAGAAGCAGGCTCCCTGCCAAGCAAGGAGCCTGATGTGGGACTCGATCCCAGGACACTGGGATCCTGACCTGAGCCGAAGGCAGCCGCTTAACCAACTGATCCACCCACGCATCCCTGGAAGGCCAGAATTTTATCAGACCTACAAACCTTTGGGGATGAAATAGGTGAGCTTAATTGTCAAAAAGAACAAGTGGACCTTGAATTATGTTTAGAGCGACTCTTCTGATCTTGCAAAGATTTGTAGGTTAAGTACAGTTGCTTTTAATTCCTCAAAGAATTGGGTTGTAGTCGGAATTATATGGAAACACTGACACACCCATACACCTATGTTGGAATGTTCTTCTTTCCCTCTGGGTACATTTAGCTAAGGAGAGAAGGCTTTAAAAAAATCCTATCAGGCCCTGAATATTAGCTTCCAATTTGGTTGGACTTCTAATCACAAAGCTATTAAATCCTTTCAAATAACTTATCAGGTTTCAACCGAAATAAACAGTAAATATTTATGGCAGTTATTAGGCAAGCCAGGGACCCAAGAGAGGCACACAAAGAGGGTTCAAAAGATATTATCTTCACAGGCTCCAGAGACACTGCCAAAGATCAAAAACCAAAGGCCTGATTTAGAAAGGGACAACGTGAAATTTTATTTTTGTCTCTTTACCAGGTACTATACACAGAGACAGGAGGGAGCTGACTGCTAAGAATCTTACTTTTAGCCAGCTTCTGCCAGTATTTCCCAGGATCCCATCTGCAGGCTCTGAATAGGTTTAGAGCATAGCTTCGATATC
>RCUC01105562.1:0-11538 GCA_003697995.1 Taxidea taxus jeffersonii
GACTGAGCCACCCAGGTGCCCTGTTTTTGTATCGTTTTCCCTGTACCCCTTCACCCGCACCCTCCCTACTCCTGATTCAGGCTCTGGGGCAAAGCACCAATGTAAGGAGGAAATTAAACAGCAGGTCACTTAATTCCTCCCTGGAAAGCACAGTCACTGAAAGTTTAACTTCCTTCTCTATTTCTCCTGAGACATAAATACCACTAAAGACTGAAATGAAAATCAAATTCTTAGTAAGCGTGTAAATCTCAAATTCTGACCCTGAAGAGTGGCGTGGCACCAGACAGTCATAATAAACGTATTGTTGTGTTGACTGTGCAAGAGTGGAAAGTCCTGTCTTTTGAAGTCTCTATAGAAGTCAGGTCATTTTGTGTCAGTGGCTGGTAGTGCACTAGGCCTGCATGTATTGAGCACCTGCTGTGTATACAGAACGCTGCTCTACATTGGAGAAGGGTGGTCGAAACCTGGGTGATACAGAGATCTATTCACAGAGAGAAATCACAGTCTCCAGAAGGAAGTAATAAATAGGCACACGCCTACGAGGTCGGGCAGAATGGGTCACGGTAACAAGCGCAAGACACACTGCCTGCGTGAGGCTGCTAGAGACAACAGAATAATTCACCAAGGAGATGACATCTGATCTGGAAATAGTGCTTAGTACTCTGCGAGGGGGATGTGGGAGTGGCTGCTGGCCCACCCGTGCTGAGCACTGAGCTTATGCCAGGCAGTTTTGTGAGTGTCTGAATCTATTCATCCAGCACCCAGAACCACCCTACAACAGGTCCTACTTACTGTCTCTTGATAAATGCAGGAGCTCAGGCACCTGGACTGTAATCCAGGATTTGAAGCCAGGTGGTCTGCTGTCACAGTCACCCTGCAGAGCTGGGGGATGCTCCGTGGAACTGTGCAGAGGCAGGGAAGGAGAGAGCCCTTCCCGTGAGAGCTCAGTGAGACACGCCCAGAAAGAGGGGGAGCCTTGAATGCCAGTCTGAGCAGACTTATTGGATTCACAAGGCAGTGAGAGTGGGCACTTGCCTTTGAACTTTCATTGGAAAACCACTGGGATGTTTACCAAGTCGTATGTTCTTCACAGATTGATGGGACGTTTAAAATAGACATTCCCCCTGTTCTTCTGGGCTACAGCAAGGAGCGAAGCCTGATTATCGAGCGGGGTTTTGACTCTGTGCGAAGCCTGAGTGAAGGCTCCTACATCACCCTGTTCATTACCATCGAGCCTCAGCTGGTTCCTGGGGAGTCGGTTCGAGAAAAGGTAACCCTGCCCCCACTCGGGAATCAAAGGTCTGGTGTTGATGAGATGCTGCTAGGCTGGCTGGGCTGTGCTTTTATAAACACAGACCACATGGCGCAGGCAGAGGTCCCTGACACTGTCCACTCACTACTCATACAGTCTAGATGGATGGAAGGGGAGACGGCGGATTTGTGCTTTCAGTAAGCCGATACTTCGGTTGATCAATAACTTAAACGTTCAGGCAAAGCAAGACAGACATAAACATGCATCAGGTTTAGAAGAATTTTCTTAATGGGAGGAAAAAAGCAGACCGCTTTTTTATCTTGATGTTTATGGGCAAGCACACCGAAATACAGCTCCACATCTGACCTCACATCCCTAGCTGGGCTGTGCGTTGAATCGATTTACAGCACTGTAAGGCTAGACCTCCGGGGTCACCTCTCTTCAGTGCCTTCAGACAGGAGCAAGTACCTGCACAAGTGCCCTAATTCTGAACCGCTCTACAACAAAGTTTCCAGAACCTAGGTTTGTTGGCAACTGTTTCCCAGCCCTTACAGCCAGGACACACTTCCTTAACGTAACATGCTTATTCAGCAGTGATGTGTGCTGCCCTCTCTGGTCTGTGGGGAGAGCATTGATCATGACCTGTTCATACTATAAACTGATCCAATCACCACCACCACGTACTGAGTTCTTACTCGGTTCTCAGCACCGTGTCAGACATCTGACACCTGTTCTCTCTTAATACTCACAGCTGTACTGTGTGGTGTGTCTCCGATGAGACAGGAGGAAACTGAGGCTCAAATGTCCAGTTCACCCAGACAGTAAATGCAGAGCTAACGAATCTGTCTGACTCGAAATCGTATATATTCAATAAATATTTACTGAGCATCTTCTGTGTGACTGGCATTTTTCAGGCACTGGGGATACAGCAGCCTAGAAAAGCAGAGAAAAATCCCACAGAGCTTACATTCCTGTGTAAACCCCGCTTGTCACCTACTGCACTAAATGTGGATTCTTGCGCTGACTCTTTCTTTAGTTTATCCATCTTATCTTTATAACTAAGACTCAGATGGAGATGGGGGGGGAGAGCACATTCCTCTGTTTCTTTTTTAGTATTACAGTTTTGTTCACAGAGAAAAATACTACCACTATTCCCCTTTGCAAGGATTATTGGGAAAATAGATCTGCTGAAATTCAAATTAATTTTATATGCTAGCCTTTGTCACAAATGCTGTGAAAATCTGTTTTCTAGAAGACATGGCAGAATATATGTGTTTCACAGTATTTCTAGGAAGTGAAACATGTATTCTTAATGTTCTTTCTTTATGTATAAACTCAAGAGAAAGCCAGAAAACATGCTGACACAGAAAAATGCTCCCAGACAAAAGATGGCTTTGCTATTTCTGTCTTCTTCATGAAGGAAAAGCACTCCATCTGGAGGTGAGCTTCCAGAGCCCGTGAAAGCAGTCTGGGACACTTTCTGGGACCACTGGCTGAAGGGCTGAAACCCAGGGCTGCCTTAGCACCTGGTGCACGTCCTGGCACTGCCCCCTGCGGGCTCTGAACCCAGGTCCCCCAGGCCTCGCAGCCTGCCCTGTCTACAGACAGGTACCAGGGCTGTCCACTGCTGTCTTCCGTGCCATGTCACTGCCCCGCTGTGGCTGTGGGAAGCATTTCCCTTAGGCCTCCGAAAAGAGGGCTTAAGAAACCCTTTGGAGGGCAGGCTCTTTGCTGCTATTTGATGAGGAAGCATGTGGACTGACAGCACCCTTAGGTCCTAGACACGGTGGCAGAAAACACTGCCGGGCGAGTCCCCGAAGGTAATGCAGGAGAGACAAGCTCTCATCCTAAGAGCATAGAGCCCACAACCTGGAACTGGCTCTCCGTTTACCAGCAACTTCCAGGATTAGCAGATTAGAATCTTCCCTCCACCATCACCCCACAGGGAACCATTCCCTGTGACTTTTTAAGGGATTTACTCATGGGATTTTCATAAGAATCAGAAGCAATGTCTGAAATTCTTACTGTAACTACTTTATGTTGTCTCGAGGAAAGTTGAGTCTTTAAAAATAGATTATTTCTGTTAATAAAGTCTTCCTCTTATGTCTTTTTTCTTTCTTGCCTCTGATAGATGAGTGACATGCTTAAAAAGGTGTACCAGGTATTGTGTTTTACATTCATCGGTCAGTAGTCATTAGGCTTAAAAAGGTGTACCAGGTGTTGTGTTTTACATTGATTGGTCAGTAGTCATTAGGCTTTTACTCAGCTGCCCTCTGTCCCCTGCCGCTTCACAGAGGCTGATGGGTCCTGCTATGTGTGCGATCCCTGGGCGATGAGCTACAGATGTCCGGAGTTCCATGAAGAATGTCCAGTTTCTGGCCTGTTTCATTCTGTCAGAGAAATTCTCAGTTAGCTCTGAATGTAGGAAGTCATAGGTGTGAATGTAGCCTGCCTGCTGGACACCATCTCCACTGTCTCGAAGCCCATAAAATCCACGAGCTGCTGCTTACAGAGACCACGCAGCCGTGCGTGACAAGGATTTCTGATCCACGGAGCTGTCAGTGTGTCCAAAGGGAGGTTTTGAACCCCTTCAATTTTCTGTTAATACTGATACTAACCTAGAGGTTAAAAAAAAAAAAAAACTGAACCAGTTCTGTGTTGAATCAAAGTGAGAATTTGTCAGTTAGCCCTTAATTTGTTTTGTAATAAACAACCCAAATTCTTCCAGTATTTAGCTTTCCCTTGGCACTCCTTAGATTACCAAGATGGCACACTCCTCTGTAAATCACTGTTTTGGTCCATGAAACAGCATCCTGGTGGCCTAAGCAAGTGTTCATGACCATTAATAGATACTTAATTAAATGCTTACCTTGTGTATGCTTGGGGCAGAAAGGAACACAAGGTGATTCAAGCATGGGCCCAGCTCTCCCGAAGTACTAGGTATGTAGTCAAAATACACAACAGCACATCCAGGTCCAAGTGGTAAAAAAATGTTTTAGGCACAGTTTCTTCAACCTGGAAGGCCAATAGCCAGGACGGATTCAGGGTTCTTACTGCTTTTTCTGGACAGTGCCTACTGCTGCCTCTTAAGTGCACCCTAACATCCTGTGTTTATCTCCAAAGAATCTCTGGTCAAGTAATTAAGTACCTGAATGCTTGTTAGTGTTTTCCTCTAGACTAGAAGTTGCCTGAAGGCACTGTTTCATCCTCCTTTAACCACAGAGCCTGGAACTTTTTAGACTCTTAGCAAATAATTGGATGAATAAGTAAATGAATGAGTTTAAAGGACACAGGGATGAATTCACTGGGTGCTTTTTTCAGGCACTCTTGTTGCATGATTTTCCACCTTTATAAAGTTACAATTATTTCTGGGGTGACAGTTATATCTCCAGAGTCTGTGACACACCCATACCCAACAAATCTTCGGAGCTTACCCTTTTCATTTATTTATATCTCTGTCCCAATGTGCCAAGCAGTAGGTGGTTATAGTGATGATGATGATGGTGGTGGTGCTCAGATTCAGATGTCAGGGATATCCCATGAGAGTATATGGCAGGCTTCTGGAAGTGCCACCATCCTCCTTAATCCCCACAACCTCTACCCCAGTCCCTCAGGGGACAGCAATCAAATTAGAAACAGGAACCACAGTTCAGCTCCAATGAAACAGAAGTCAAGAACAGCTGGGATAGTCTAGATTCGATCTGAAGTCATCAAAAGTAAGGGGATGTTTTCTGTGCACTTGTTCATTCACTCACCAGCATTTGTTAAATACTATATGTACTATGTGCCAGGTGCGATTGGTACTGGAGATTAAAAAAAAAAAATCAAAACAAAATCCCTGATTCTAGGCATCTTGCTCTATGGGGGAGACAGAGTAAACTTATCAGGAGTTTTAAATGCTAAAAAAAGAAAAATAAAGCAGAGTATGAGAAGGATAGCTGGGTGCATTTCCCTTCTCAAAACAAACATATCGGGGTGCCTGGGTGGCTCAGTGGGTTAAAGCCTCTGCCTTTGGCTCAGGTCATGATCCCAGAGTCCTGGGATCAAGCTCCACATCGAGCCCCACATCGGGCTCTCTGCTCAGCAGGGAGCCTGCTTCCTCCTCTCTCTCTGCCTGCCTCTCTGCCTACTTGTGATCTTGATCTCTCTGTTAAATAAATAAATAAATAAATCTTTAAAAAAAAAAAAGAAAACATTTTCAGGCATTGCCCAGAATCTAAATTCCACCTAACAGTTAATTTTTCTAATAAAATTTTATATGAGTTTTATCTTGAAGCCCTTTGAAATGTAAGCAACCATATGTATATTTTTATGTAAGCAACAAAAATCTGGTAAAAAAAACACTTAAATATGTGCTTTTTTCAAACTACTTTTTTAGCAATAGCTTTAGGGGGGAAAAATTATGTGTGTCTAAAGGCAGATGAAAATTTCTCTGTTTCATCTGCTTTGAGTTATAATCAGAAGTCTGGGAACTAGGGGTGCCTGGGTGGCTCAGTGGGTTAAAGCCTCTGCCTTCGGCTCAGGTCATGATCCCAGGGCCCTGGGATCAAGCCCCACATTGAGCCCCACATCGGGCTCTCTGCTCAGCAGGGAGCCTGCTTCCTCCTCTGTCTCTCTCTGCCTGTCTCTCTGCCTACTTGTGATCTGTATCTGTCAAATAAATAAATAAATAAATAAAATGTTTAAAAAAAAAAAAAGAAGTCTGGGAACTGGTAGCTCATCTTGGATCAGAGAACTGCTTAGTATAAATATAATAAATTTGGTCTTTCTAGTTCTGTTTCCTTTTTCCCTGAGACCCATTACTATTATGTATTACATTGATCATGGGTTTAAAACTTAACACACCCACACGTATCTGTCAGTTTGATATGCATTTAACGTGAGTTGCTTAAGCTTGCCTTTGAGATGTTAGATTTCTGAGCCCCTCTCCCCTCTAAAACCAATGTCAAAATACACACAAAAAAACCTCTGCTTGGTGTCATCAACCAGAATTAGTACATCATAGTTTACTTTCTATAGGTGGCTATCGTTTGCACAGGACCACTTCCCTGTTGACTACTTTCTTTCAATCTTGTTCAATATCTTTTTTTTTTTTTTAAAGATTTTATTTATTTATTTGACAGACAGATCACAGGCAGAGAGGCAGGCAGAGGGGGAAGCAGGCTCCCCGCCGAGCAGAGAGCCTGACTGGGGACCCGATCCCAGGACCCTGAGATCATGACCTGAGCCGAAGGCAGGGGCTTAATCCACTGAGCCACCCAGGCGTCCCTCAATATCTTTTAAATACTTGGTGAATCCATCTAATTTTTAGATTATAAATATAGTTAAATGAAGCCCTAGGACTCTAGGGCATGGCAATAGCAAAGGGGTCACTTAATCATAGTTCCTGAACCACACATTTAGTTGGTGTCAACTGTGGGATCTCAGCGAGTTCTACTGTGTCTCCTGTCATCAGATGTAAACTCCATGGTGTCTTTGTTTTTGAAGTTTGATTCTCAGGAAGATGAGAAATTGCTTCAAGCAACAGAGAAGTTTCAAACTGAATGTGCCTTAAAGTTTCCACATCGCCAGTGCCTCACAACAGTGACGGGCATCAGTGGGAAAACCGTCTTTGTCACCCGGTACCTCAAGCCTTTAAACCCTCCCCAGGAACTCCTGGATGCCTGCCCCAACAGCCCCCAGGCAACGGCGGTGAGTGTTTCATAGCCCATCAAGGCTGCTGCTAAAAATGTGTTAAAATTTTAATATATCGCCCTCTTAATTACCATGTTTCCTAGTTCTTCAGATAGTCACTATATTGAGATAATTAGTGGTGAAAGAAATGATTAACACTTTTTTATTCCTCTGAGGCTCACTTTCTTTAGAAAAGTATAAAGGAACTAGAGACAGTAGTAATCCTTAGTTCATTCTTTCAGTGAACGATTGTGGGGTGCTTACCCTGTCCCTGGCTCTAGACTGGGTTCTGTAGATTAACATTTGGAAGATACTTTACACTTTCACAGTGTCTTACATAAACACGCCTTCATTATGAGTCTTCCATCATTTTCTGGGATTCAAACCTAGGCCTCAGACTTCAGAACTCATGTACTTTCTACTATAGCAAGATAAATATTCAGTATTATACTTAATATGATAGGCATCATTGACTTCAAATGAAGCAAAAATTATTTCCAAGATTTGAGGATGCATGTATAAGCATGTAAGCTGTCACCACAGACCACATCCATACTGGGCCATTAAATATGGCTGCAAAGCACCTTCCCCCCTTACAACCACACATAACAGAAGCCATATGTTAAACAGGCTATTATTAAGTGACTACTGTAACCCATAACTATCTTTAGAGAGTGGGTAGTCTAGGAAGTAGTTGCTGCTAATAAGTCATTAACATAATCATTTAGGAACAGGGTGATAATATATCTGTTTGCAGATATAGATACAGCAAAAAAGAAAAACCCATGTTCCACATATCAGTTACTTTTTTTGTTAACCAATTTTTATTAAAAACCATAATAGGGGCTTCCCTCTATTCTTCCTAGCATAGTAAATATGCAGAAAACTTCTTTCAGGAGAGAACACTTAGGAGGGATGAATAAAATTTTTAAACCATTTTTAAAATCATGGCTGACATAGAACTATGGTGAGGGGAAAAACTCAGAGACAGGAAACAACAAAGCAGATTCCACAAGGGTGAGAGCCTGAAATAATGTCTTCTCTGAGGTCATCAAGTAATTCCTGATGCCTTGTGCTGGGCTTCAAGCAGGCCACAAGGCTGTTGGGGAAGGAGGTAATGTGTGGTGCCAGGGCAGGGATGGAGGACGGTTGAATCAGAGACTCAGGTACAGAGTTAGGACTCTTGACAGGTAATGTCAACAGCGGGTAAACCAGCCTGGGTGGAAGAGAAACAAGAAAACTTTCTCCAAGGAATTCCTAATCAATAAGTTGTGTTTATTCACATTTGAGACTGGAATTTACACTGCCTGGATGACACCCCCCCCCCCAAAAAAAAACAACAAACTTCAGCTGAAAATTTAATTGAAAATGTTCCCTGTTGGGAATGCGCCTAAATCCCTGACAGAAGGAAACACAGATCTTTCTAGAACGTTCTTTAAACTCAGCCTTAAAAACAAACAGAAAAAGTTCCAAAGTTCCAAGCAACACAAACATATAAAATATTATCAATGGAGAAATAAGTCACCATAAAGAAGATAAGAGTTAGCACACACAACACACTGCAGAACTGGGCCACAAAGACCACAGATACTAGAATTATCAGATTCGTACTATAAAGCAGACATGTTTACTCAGTTTAAAAAAATCCAAGGAACTGAAAATGTAACAGAACAGTAGACTGTCAGAACTGATAGGAAAATTATTAAAAATATTGCATGGTACTTACAGAAATATGAAATAGAATTCTTAAAATGAGAAAACAACTGGCTTAAGCAAAACACTAAATATAGTTAAGTACAGAGAGACTTCGTGAACTGGAATATGCATGCAAAGATATTACTTGGAATATAGAGCAGAGATAGCAAAAAATAGAATATTTAAAGGAAAGGTTAAGAGACATGGAGGATAGAGGCAGGACATCCTGTATTAAAAGAGAAAGACAACGTTCAAAGAGATAGAGCTAAGAATTTAAGACTTGATGAAAGTCAACAATCCTCTCATCCAGGAAACCCAGTATATCCTACACAGGATAAATGAAATGGAATTAAAATCTAGGCATGTCATGAGAACTACAAAGATGGTCTTAAAAGCAGCTGGAGAGAAAAAACAGATTTTCTATAAAAGAGCAATGATTCAACCAATAGACTTTTCAGCTGCACAAATGAAAGTCAGAGAAGGAATAATATCTGCAAAAGGCTGGAGGAAAATAGCCATCGCACTAGTCATTTATATCCAGTGAAGCCATCTTTCACACAAACACTGGGAGAATTTACAACCAAAAGATTCTCAGTTAAGAAATTTATAAAAAATACATATCCAAGAGAAGTAAGGATAATAGTACTATTATTATTAGCATAATAATAAGGAAAATGGGAAATTTGTGAGTAAATCTAAATAGGCATTGTCTTCACATCCATAATACTAGCAATGAGGATGGAAAATAGTGATAAAAACAAAAATCCTGGGGGGAAAATGTGTATATGTCAGGAAGGGATTGATGAGAGTATTTTAATGCCCTTGTATTTTCCAAGAAGGAAGCAAAGGTATTTATTAACTTTTTAAGAGTTTTAAAGTTAAATATTCATATTGAAACTTCTTTTACTTTTTTTTAAGATTTTATTTACTTATTTTAAAAAGAGAGGACACAAGCGGGTAAGGGGCAGAGTGGGAGGGAAAGAGACAAGCAGACTGTGCTGAGCGTGGAGCCTGCCTCGGGGCTCGATCCCATGACCCTGAGATCATGACACAAGCCGAAATCGAGAGTTGGAGGCTCAGCCGACTGAGCCACCCAGGTGCTCCCATGTTGAAATTTCTAAATCAATCACTTAAAAGAATAAAAGAAAGTGCATATAGCTTCCAAAGTGCGGGGAGATAAAATAATGAAATGGGATGAAGAAGAGAGTGGGGAGAAAAAAAGGAACAAAAAAGTATGAAAAATAAAAAGCACAGAATAAAGTAGTAGAAGTAGTCTAAATGTTTCCTAGCAATCGCAATCAAAGCAAAGGGATTAAACTTTCCAGTGTTTTAAAAAAACAAAGACTGTCAAACTAGATTAAACTGATTACGGTGGAATTTGACAAGCTGATTCTAGTATTTATATGATGGTGCAAAGGGCTGAAGTGGCCAAAACATCCTGAGGAATAAGAAGAACTCAGTGGGAAGATTTGCCATACCATATATCCAGACTATTATGAGACCATAATAATTAAAGTAAAATGGTATTGGCACACAGATAACAGAGAGAAAAATGGAAAAGAATAAAAAGTCCATTCAAATTTAACCCACTCAAACCCAATGACTGGAAATGAGTAAAGAAAAGATTGACTATTACATAAATTTTACTGGAACCATGGATTTTTACATATTGAAAAAATAAAAATAGATTCCTACTTCACATCACTCAAGAGCAGAGACAGATTGAGGACTTAAGTATGAAGGCATTTTTATCTTTATGACTTGAGATAGAAAGTATTTCTTAAACAAGAGAGAAAAAAAGCACAAGCTGTAAGAAAATAAAAAAGATACATTTGGCCATATTAACAGTGAGAACTTGGGTTTATCAAAGACACCACAAAGGAAATGAAATCCACAAATAAGAAGATGTTTACAAACTGCAGGAATATGAGTTGTTACTATAATGATGCCTCGGTCTCAGTTTCTAAATACTGTTGCTCTCTAAACAGAAGTGAGTTAGGGGAAATCAGAGAGGGAGACAACCCATGAGAAACTGTGGACTCTGAGAAATAAACTGAGGGTTTTGGAGGGGAGAGGGATGGGGGTTAGGTGAGCCTGATGGTGGGTATTAAGGAGGGCACATATTGCATGGAGCACTGGGTGTGGTGCATAAACAATGAATCTTGGAACACTGAAAAAAATTAAATTACAAAAATACCCAAAAACTCCTTGGAGAAATGGCTGCTTTCTGAACTGAGCTTGAGAAAATACAAGATGACTATGGAAAGTCTACTTATACCAGAAAGTAAGAGACCTAGGAGCCAGTGTGTTCATTTGTAAAAGATGGGTATTAGCTGTGACTTCCTCCATAGGGTGTGTGCGGAGGGCGAAATGACGTAATGTGAACACAACACTCAGTGAACAGTTGGTGAGTGCTCACTTCATTTTGTACACATAAATGTCTGTGATACGGGAAACTTTCTTGCAAGAAATGAGGTAGCGGGCGCCTCGGTGGCACAGTGGGTTAAAGCCTCTGCTTTCGGCTCAGGTCATGATCTTAGGGTCCTGGGATCTGATCTCAGGGTCCTGGGATCGAGCCCCACATCGGGCTCTCTGCTCAGCAGGGAGCCTGCTTCCCCCTCTCTCTCTGCCTGCCTCTCTGCCTACTTGTGATCTCTGTCTGTCAAATAAATAAATAAAAATCTTAAAAAAAAAAAAAAGAGGAAATGAGGTAGCGTATCCAGCTTTCTATTTTACCACAAATTATTTTTTTTAAACAGGAACTGCTCTGTTATTTTTTGTTTAAACAGGAACTGGTGGCTCGATATGTGTCATTGATTCCTTTCTTGCCTGATACGGTTTCATTTGCCGGCATCTGTGACCTGTGGAGCACCTCCGATGTGAGTAGTTCTTCCTCACAGATTTACAGTTTGTGCTGA
>RCUC01105573.1:0-16950 GCA_003697995.1 Taxidea taxus jeffersonii
ACTGCACATAATATTGTTTTCTGAAACTTTTGTAATACCTCTATCTCAGTATCTAAGACACATATATTTGCCATGTGAAATGTGTTATTTTCTATCACTATCCACAAAGTTTGAAAAACTGTGTACTCGGCCATAATTTGCATCTTCTGCACTTCACCTCTCCTCACCTGTCTTTTCCCTTGTGGCTCTTCTCCCAACTGGCCCCTTGGCCTTCCCTTCAACTTGCCTAACACCGTCGCCTCTCAGGATCTTTGCATTTGTGACCAGCTCTGCTTTGAAAGCAATTCTCTCAAATATATTTCCTTTGTTTCTGCTCAAATCTCACCTTCTCAGAGATTCCTTGTCCTGACCACTCTGTCTAAAATAACTCACCATGCTCTCCATTCTCTCACTTCACATCCCTACCCTCTATGTTCAGCCTTGCTTTATTCCTAGAGACTGGAGCTTCAGTGTCTTCCAACATGTTATCTTTGCTGACGTGATTTGTCAGTGTTCTTACTGTCTTTCTCTCCCCACCAAAATGAACACACCATGAATTCAGGACTTGGCTCTGTTCATCGCTGTACCACTGACACCTAGAACAGTGCCTGGTTTATAGTGAATGCTAAAAAACAACAACAACAACAACAACAAAACCCAAATCAAAAAACAACAACAAAGCTTCCTGAATAACTGAAAGAACAAATAGATAATGAAATTTCAGTGTCATACCGGTTTTTACTTTATTGCATATAAACGATGTGGGAAAGATCAGTGATTTAAATATGTTACACAGCCCCCAAAGACTTGGACTTTCCCCAGCTCTCCAATTTCATCAGTTGCTTTTCCTTCCCTTTCTTGTTCCCCAAGTTTATGATCGCTGTGTTCTGACAACTTGGAGATCACATATTCCTGCCTTTGCTCATACTACTACTCCCTGGGCCTGGGACACCTTCCCCCCACTCTGCTTCTTCAGCTGAGTAACTGTGCTGGCCCTTCAAGATTTTTTTTGAACCTCTTCTTTCCTTGGAAGCCCTCCATGATCTCCCTGGCTGGGGAAGATGCTTCTTCTCTGTGCTTTACTATCACTCTATGTATTTTAAATACCTATTTGTGTGACTCCTTGTTTATGAGCTACTTGAAAGCAGAAATGAGTCATTTCTATTTTTATATTCCTAGAATCTCCCATAGTGGCTGATATGTACTACGAACTCAATAAATGCTACTTTTACTGAAAGGAAACATGTTTGAAATTTCAGACTTTATTTCTTAATTCATCTGAATTGTAATTTCTTGAAATTGGCAATTAACCTCTGTTTGGTAAGTTTATAAGATCTTTCATCCATTAATAAAGACAGGTGTTTTCATGACTATTTTGTTGTTTCCCATTTCTTAAAAAAAAAGCATTTCTTAAAAATTCTTTTGAGTAAGGGGAAAAGTTAAAGTAGCTTGGATGAGGGAAAAATGGAAAAGCACAGATTCAGATTGTACCTTGCATCATGCATCTTGTTTTCTTTTGCACATCTCAGTTGTCTGAGGATGTATATTCAATGGGTGGGTTTTTGCTTTTGCTTTTTTTTTTTCCCCCTGCCTACTTCTACAGAACTGATCCCTGGAGATGAGAAAGGGATTTGAGTAAAACGTGAAGTTGTCTTTTTAAATCCTGAGCATACACTAGTAAAAGATTCAGCCAAAATGAAGATTTTGGATTACGTATGGATTTCACTTTTATTTGATGCTTTGGGTCCTTTTTGCTGTGGAAAATTGAGAGTTGACTGAACATGTCAACTACCCAGCTAAATATAACCTTCTGAGGAAAATTTATTCTTTGCACTCCTTTGCCTTTTTATTGTGATGAAAAGAGAGAAGAAAAAAAAAACCCCAGAGACTCAACGGGCTGTAACTTTAATAGGTCATTCCAGCCAGTGCTTACCTTCACAAAATCCTGATAATACAGGGAAGACAATACAGTGATCAAAAGCAGTGATGAGATTTTTTAGCAGCATTAACCGTCATGACCTAGCAAAATGAAAGAAAATGGTTTAACAGAACTGTCAGCTTCAATATAGCTAATAAAGGCATGGATAAATGTTTATTACATACCGGAGACAGATCATTTCTGTACAGAAATTGAGGATGACCTTTACTGATAACTCTTATCTGCCTGATATCCTGAGCGAGAGAGAGAGACAGAGGGGAAAGAAGCATATTTGCTGATATTTATGAAAGGAGAAATTATCATGTGCAAATAAAACATTTTAGCAATGATTATCTCAAGTCACCCTCTTGCCCTCACTTCCACCCCCACAGACACACCTCATGGAGGTATAATGTCCATTCTTCTCTAGGAGACCAAATGTGCCTCCAAGTAGCATTGGCAAATTCATGGAAATTCTTAAAAATTTTAAAAAGCAAAGAATAGGAGCACATGGATATGAGTAGTTATATCAATAACATCAACTTTTAATTTCTTCTCAGACATGACAAAGACATTGCAATTCTATGACACCCTTCTAATAAAATGGTCTCAATTGTAACTAGGAATTTAAAAGAAATTAGTAATAACCAATCCATGTCCATTCTGCCATGAATTACTTTGCTGCTATCCATAACAATGTTTAGAATTTTCGAAATGCAATTTAAGTACCATTACTTAATGATATTAGTGTTTTTATTCTTGCTCTGAAACTACTAGAGGTGATGATGGTGTAGACAATGGTGGAGGCACTTATTCATTTATTTTTTATTTGTTATTTTCCATTCCAAAAGGAGATTTCTTGGTGCTTCAGTTCAATCCGCTTATAATTTAAGTTGAGCTGTCATCAAAAATATAAGTGAACATTTGATGTGACAATTTGGGTAATTTAGGTAAGAAAAAGTAGATTTACCTGAAATACTTAAACCCTAAGCTTGTTTTTTTGTTTGGAGACACATGTCAAATCTTGTTACATTGTTCCTGGAATAGTTCCATGCATCTGGTGGCTGCCCAGGACATTTTAATTAATGATGGTATTTATGACAAAAAGGAAATCTTAGACACTTGGGGATTTTTGTACCTATTCTTATTTTGAGATATGTTTATATACAGGATGAGTTTCACTCTGAACTTAAAGTTTTCTTCAGAAGGCATAAAACCCAACATGCATAGTAGATTATAGCTGGGAAGAACAGACATGCAGTGAATGGAACTCATTTGACATTGAAATGGACAACTCTCATTTTTTAAATTAAATTTGATTTAGTAATAGAGGTGGAAATGGAAACCTCTTATCCCCTTAGGTCTATGGCTTAATTAATTGTCGTTTTCTTCCTTCCCTTCAGAGGCTCACTTATTTTTTTTAAACAAGCCTACAGGCAACTGTTTTGCACACCTAGTATGCAGAAGCTCTGCCAAAAGTGTTGGTTGTATGTAGGAGCCACAGTTGGCACTTGGTGCTTAGGGAAAGGAAGTGACTCCTCTTTCTCCCTTTCTCTCTCTGTTTTGCAGCTGCAGCTGCCATGTGTTCCCTTGGCCCATTTGGGCTGCTCTGAGCCACTGACTGCCACTGTTAAGATAGGATGAGTTTTCCAGAATGTCATAGGAGGCTTGTTTGGCATTTAATATTGCATATAGACTCTACTGAGGCTGAAAAAGACAACAAAAACAAAATCTTGCAGATGAGGTAAAACAACAGTTTGTGCCTTGTCACAAACATGTCATTTTGTGCCTCTGACCCAATCTCCACACCAAGTTTTCCTCTAAGCACTATTTCTCTGTTGGCATACGGGGACTGTTGGTGAGACACACACACACACACACACTCGCAGAGAGAGAGAGAGAGAAAGAAGGAGAGCAAGTGCAAGCATCAGACATGGAAATCTGTCACTTCTCTTTGATCTCAAGAGCTGAATTAATTTAGAAATTATAAGTTTGCAAATACCTGATGCAGAAAGGAACTAGAAGTCTTTTAATTATTTCTGTCTACAGTCTTAAATTACCATGTTGTGACTGTAAAGTTGTAATTTGATGAAATTGTACTTTGATAAAGAATAATTAAATATTTACTGTAAAAGGTTTCTCATTAGCATAACATGGTTTTTAGATTTATAGTTTTCTGAATTGTTCAGATTTGGTGTCTAAAGCCAGGTAAAACAGGAATGAGGTTGACTATTTTTAGTGGTTATGTGAAAACTGGAAGCCTAAGAAACCTATTTGGATTAATTAATTTCTTAAAGATTTTTTTCCAGTGAATAATTATGAATACTTTGTCTGACAGAAGATGAGGTGGCTCACTGAGTCTTCCGTGTTTGCGATAAATGCTAATCAACAAAGGTATCTGCGGCATGTCCTGGGTAATATCTAATCTTTATGATTTTACTTTACCAGAATCGTATGTAGACTTTATTAGAGACTGTTTTAAGCACATGTACATGTATTGGCTCATTTAATGCTAATGACACCCTTATTTTATACATAGGGAAACTGAGGCACGGAGAGCTAAGGTAATTTGTTCTAGGTTCTGGAGCTAGTGTTATAGCCAGCATTTACCTCAGGGAGTCTAACCCCTGACAACTTCTCTCTCATCATGCTTCGCTGGTTCTTAAACACCAAGGGACAGTTACAAAGCAGAGTCTGTGTGACTCTCAGTAGCGTGGTCGGAGTACCAGCCTTGTAATCAGTACTAGGCGACTGAAAGCATTGATTGGCTCTTATTCCCATAAAGCTGGAGGGAGAAAAAACAAGAAAACATAAATAATATGTTTATATGCACTTGTATTTGTGGGGTTAATATGGGGTAAAAAAGGCATTTCTCGTATCCCACTTCTCGTCCAGGACTTCTTCATGTTTCCTGGATTGACTTTTATTTGTCTTTTCAGCCAGTCTTTTTCCACCTCTGAGCATTCCTGGTATACGTCAGTGGGCAGGACCTGGTCTTTTCCATGGAAGCCCAGGTGAGGAGACACATTAGTATCCTGCCCAGGTTACTGGGGAAGCAGATGGAGCAGGTACAAAGTACTGGCCGAGGCCAGGAAGAAGGCTTGGTGAAATCTTTTGACTAAAAGGAAGAGGAAAAGTTACTTTTATATTCATAAAAGGTAATTTCTGATTATAGAAGTAATTCTTAGTATAGAAAATTTAAGAAGTATTAAGAAAAGAGCAGTCCCCTTTAAGATTAGCATGCAGAAAGAAATATATAAAATCATAGTGGATGGATGTCAAGGCTTTTTTTTATGCCCTAGGCATATATTTTTATGAACTTGGAGTCATACCAAATATAATAGTTAATATAATATTTGAATATTTTCATGAACATATGCTGTTCTATAACAGGAATTCTTTGGGTCTGCAAGTATTTATCATATTAGTGTATTATACTTACACTCTTGTTGGCTATCAAGGTTGTTTCCATTTACTCACTACTACAAATACAGGGATAATTAACCTCCTTAAACAGAAATGCTGGGTAAATCTGATTGGGCTAGAATATGAGGCTATTTATATTGTTTTGGTTCATATCTCAGTTGCCATCTTGAAAGAATATGCCAATTTATATTCCCCCAGGAGAGTATAAATATTAGCACAGTCTTACCGGTAGAGTCATTCTTTAACAAAAACTCTGTTTTGTAGCTGATACAGTATTATTTGGATTCTGTACTTCCCCTTGAGGGAGCTTTAGCAGTTTGTGCCTGCCAAGGAGTCTGTCCATTGGTACACGAGGCCAGGTGCGCTGGAACCCGTAGTTGTGCTGTCCTGCCCATACTTTGTCAGCGTGTGCGGGGTCTGAGCTCCGCGGCCTCTGTCCCTCCTCTGTGTGGGCGATCTATGTTCTCTCTCTTTGGTTCCTCACCAGGCTTGTTAGAGGTTTATTGATCTTATTGATCTTATTAAAGAAGCACTTTGAGAAGCACAGATTTTTTTGTTTTCTATTTAAGGTGACATCTGATCTGATTTTTACTATTTTCCCTTGAATACTTCGGGTTTAATTGTTCTTCCTTTTCTGAGGACTTGAGGTAATTCATTTGAGACCTTCGATTTTAATAGAGACATTTAGTGCTATATATTTCCCTGTAAGAACTGCCTTAGAAACATTTCGTAGATTCTGATATGTTGTAGTTTTCAGTGACATGCAATTCATTTACATTTCATTTCATGTACATGTAATTCAAAATAGTTTCTAGTTTCTCTTTCAATTTCTTCTTTGATCCATGAGTTCTTTAGAAGTTTGTTATTCAGGATTTTTTTTTTTTAAGATTTTATTTATTTATTTGACAGAGACACTGCGAGAGAGGGAACACAAGCAGGGGGAGTGGGAGAGGGAGAAGCAGGCTTTCCGCTGAGCAGGGAGTCTGATGTAGGCCTGGGTCCCAGGACCCTAGGATCATGCCCTGAGCCGAAGGCAGAGGCTTAACAACTGAGCCACCCAGGCGCCCCTGTTATTCGGGAATTTTTTAGACGCTTTTCTCTTATAGATTTCTAATTTAGTTTGTGGTTAGACAATATACCTGATATACCTTATATGACTTGAAATCTTTTATGTTTATTATACTTGTTTTATGACCCAAAATACATTTCTATCTAGGTAAATGATCCATGTGCACTTGAAAAGAATGCATATTCTGCTTTTGTTAGGTTGAGTGTTCTACAAATGCCAAATGTATCAATTCTGTTGATAGAGTTCTAGTCTACTATATTCTTTTTAAAAAGATTTTATTTAATTTAGAGAGAGAATGGGATTGAGCGTGAGCCAAGGGTGCGGGGTAGGGGCAGAGGGAGAGAAAATCCTCAAGCAAATTCCCTGCTAGGCACTGAGTGGGAGCTTGGAGCCCCACACAGGGCTTGCCCCAGGACCCTGAGATCATGGCTTGACCCAAAATCAAGAGTCTGCTGCCCAACCAAGTGAGCCACCCAGGTGTCCCCAAGTCTTTTATATTCTTCTTCTTCTTTTTTAAGGATTTATTTATTTGAGAGAGAGAGCAAGCAAGAGAGAGTACAGGTGGGGAGTCAGAGGAAAAGGGAGAGAGAGAATATCCAGCAGACTCCTCTCCAAGTGTGGAACCGGATGTGGGGCTTCCTTCTACCCCAAGACCAAGACCTGAGTGGAAATCAAGAGTCTGACACTTAACCAACTGAGCCACCCAGGTGCCCCAATGGACATTTTTTTTTAAATGATTCAATTTTATCTCCTTTTTAAAATTGTTACTTATATTGTTACTTATACTTCACTCTTACTTTAGTAATTGCATGATGTTATTTACTTCATGTTTAGTATAAATAATGTTTAGTACTAGTACTCTTGGATAGCTTTTTATATTTGACTATGTTTTCAATCTCATTAATCTTTTTTTCACAGTATTACTCTGTTAATCCTATAAGTTGTATGTTTCCTATATCAGACATTGTTTTCAATTCTAGAAATTCAATTTAGGTCCTTTTAAAGAATATGTCTTCCATGTCTCTACTTAGCATGTCATTTTTTTCCTCTACTTTTTAAAAACACATTGAATACAGTTATAATAACTTTTTTAAAAAAATATTTTATTTTATTCATTTTAACAGACAGAGATCCCAAGTAGTCAGAGAGGCAGGCAGAGAGAGAGAGAGAGGAAGAGAAGCAGGCTTCCCGCTGAGCAGAGAGGCCCATGTGGGGCTCGATCCCAGGATCAGGACCTGAGCCGAAGGCAGAGGCTTTAACCCACTGAGCCACCCAGGCGCCCTCAGTTATAATAACTTTTAATGTATGTGTACATTTTGTCATCTCTGTCATTTTTGTTTTGGATTGAATTTGTTGATTTTTCTCATTATGATAATTCTTTGCATACCTTTTAACTTTTAATTTGATGCCAAACATTGTGAATTTTAACTCTTTGGATTCTGGATATCTTGCATTCCTATAAATATCCTTAATAATCTATGCATTTATGTTGTGAAGTTACTTGGAAACTGTAACTTTCATATCTTGCTCTTAAGTTTTGTTGAGAATGCCCCTAACACAACTTAGTCTATGGCTAATTTACCCCACTACTGAAGGAATATACTTGTCAATAACCTATCAAATGCCTCATGAAGTATAAGAACACTCTGGTTTGGTGAGAACACTCTATCTGGTGAGAATAGACATTAACTCTGGTTCTGTGTATACTCCCAGGAATTGTTCTTTCTAATGCTTTCAGATATTTTTTCTCCAGTTTTTTTTGTAGTTTCTTCTCATAAATCCTGAATAGTTGGGGGAGACCTTCTTCAGAGCCCTAGAATTCTCTGTCTTTGTAGTTTTCTTCTCTTTGTTACTCTGCCTATAAAGATTGGCTGTCTTAGCCTCCAAAGGCATTCAACTTTTTTTTTTTTTTTTTTTCAACTCAAGAAGACTTTTGTGTCTCATCTGATTTCCCTCACTATGTGCCATGGCCTGGAAATTTTCTCTAGGTGGTATCCTGGGCAAATTATAGGGCTACTCTTATTAGATTAGCTGATCTCTCATTGCTTGATTTCCTGTATATTGAGCACCATTGTTTTACATACTTATCCAGTTTTTTAGTTGTTCACGGCTGAGAAAAAATCTTTTCTCTATAATTCCATCTTGGCCAGGAGCATAAGTTGTGTTGAGAATATTTTCATGCTCTTATTGGCCATTCATATATCTACTTTATGAAATGTCAATTTTCTGCCCATTTAAAGAATTGGGTAACTCATTTTCTTAGTATTGTGTTATAAGAATTTTACTTATATTTTGGGAAACTTTTAATGCTCATAGTTTTAATATTAATGAAGTCCAGTTTATCAGGTTTTTATTCAGTAATACATTAGATCTTATCTAAGAAAACCTGGCTATAAAGTTCATGACAGTTTTCTCCTATTTTTTTTAGAAGTTCTATAGGTTTAATTGAACTTTTACATTTACATCTAAGATATATTTTAAATTAAAATTTGTGTGCTTAATGGGTGATTTCACTTTTCCAACTTTTGCTGTTGAGCTGTTTTAGCATTATTTGTTGAATGGGCTGTTCCTTTCCATCAAAATTGCATAGACACTGTGGTTGAAAATTAGTTCATGTGTAGCTATTTTTCTAGACTGACTATTTTATTCCATTGTACCCTCTGATCAGTATTGATTGATTTAGATAGCTATATTGACTCTTGATAGCTTTACAGTATATCTTTAATTTAAGTAATGTATGTCTTTCATTTTTTTCAAACTTTCATTGTTTTGGTTCTTTGTATTTAAATTTTTATTTATGTATTTTATGTATGTATTTATTTTATGTATTCATTGGTTCTTTGTATTTAAATTTTTAGAATAAGTTTGTAAATTTCCACAAAGTAGTCCTGATGGGATTTTGTAAGGGATTCTGTCAAATGTAAAGACCAATGTGGGAAAGATTTACATCTTAAAATATTGAATCTTCCAACCCATAATTATGGTGCATTTTCCTCTTTTCAAGCTTTCCTTTAAATTTTCTTTGATTTCTATCAGCAATGTTTTTGTTGTTGTCACTGTATAGATAGTTAATATATTTTGTTTATCATTAAATATTTCATATTTATGCTATTATAAAATGAATTTTTAAAATTGTTTTCCAGTTGTTTGCTGCAAGTATTCAGATATACAAATTTTTATATAGACCTTGTATATTGTGACTATTAATATATCTTATTAGTTTTGTTAGTTTTTTTTTTTCAGATTCTATAGGATTGTCTATTTACAAAATCACATGTGTGCAAATAGAGACAATTTCACCTTTTCCTTACCATGCTGCATGCTTTTTGTTTGTCTTGCCTCATTGTACTGAGTGGAGTCTCCAAACTCAATATGAAATAGAAGTAGTGAAAGAGGATATCCTTGCTTTGTTTTCTATTTTAGGGAGAAAGTGTTCAATCTGTCTCCACTAAGCATGATATTACTTGTAGGTTTTTTATAGGGTTTTATAGTCTTTTCTATTCCTAGTTTGCTGATAGTTTTTAATGTGATTGTGGTAGGATTTTTTCAAATGGATT
Source organism: Taxidea taxus jeffersonii (assembly GCA_003697995.1). Classification (NCBI taxonomy): domain Eukaryota; kingdom Metazoa; phylum Chordata; class Mammalia; order Carnivora; family Mustelidae; genus Taxidea; species Taxidea taxus. The sequence goes on from RCUC01105573.1 coordinate 9,950, forward strand.
TTCTGTATCTATTGAGATGACTATAATTTTTCTCCTTAATTCCCTAGTTTGGTTAAGTAAATTGATTAATTTTCAAATGTTAAACCAACTATACATTCTTTGAGTAAACCCTACTTCATCATTATGTATTAATCTTTTCAATGTTGCTGAATTTCATTTGTTAATCTTACCTTGAGATCTTTTGCATTTATATTCATCAGAGTTATTGGTCTAAGGTGTGTCCTATTTTTGTTACATTTTTATATGGTTTGGTATCAAAGTAATGCTGGCCTTTTAAGGTGAGTTTGGAAGTGTTCTCTTCCCCCTTTTTTTTCTAAGGTGTTTCCTATTGCATTAAGACTATTTCTTCCTTAACTGTTTGCTATAGATATCAATTAGTAAAGCTATTTGGGCTTGTAGTTTCCTTTGCGAGAATGTTTTTATTTACAAATTCAATTTCTGTACTAGATATAGGGTTGTTTTATGTCAGTGTTGGTAATTTCTGTCTTTCACATAATTTGTTCATTTCACATAAATTGTTGAATTTACTTGTGTGTTCTCTCCTTTTTTCCGTGATTAGTCTAGTTAGAGGTTTTAAAAAAATTTTTTTTTCAGAGAACAGTTTTTGTTTTCTATTATTTGTCTATTGTTTTTCAGTTATGTGTTAATTTAACATATCAATATTATTTGCATTCTTTTTTCTAGTTAGTATGCTATTGATTTTAACTTCTTAAGGTAGAACTTCAGGTCACTTATTTTAGATTCTTTTTTCCCAACATAATTATTTAAACAAACAAATTTCCTTTCAGCACTGCTTTAGTTATATCCCACAAATTTTGATGGGCTATATATTTTTTTCATTAGGTCAAATAGTTCTTAATTTTCCTTTCTGTCTGCTTATTTGTTCCATGTGTTATTCAGAAGAATGTTGTTCAATTTCCAAATATTTGGGCCTTTCCAGGTTTTTTTATTGATTTCTAATTTAATGCCATTATTATCAGAATACAGATTCTGTAAGAGTTCAGTCCTTTTAAGTTAATTCAGGCTTGCTTTGTTGGAATGACTTATAATAATGTCTGTTATGTCAAATTAGTTGATTGTGATGGTCAAGTCTTGAATACTTTTATTTTTAGTTTGTGTCTATGTATTCTATCAATTTATTGAAGCAAAGTGTTAAAATTTCAGCTATAATTGTGGATTTATCTCATTTTCCTTTCAGTTCTTTTAGCTTTTGTTTTAAGTATTTTGAAGCCCTGTTATTTAGCATATACACATTTAATACCAGTCTTTCTTCTTAACTAACTGAGACTTTTGTCATATTGAAATCTCTATTTTATATTCTGTCGAATTTCTTTCCCTGAAGTGTAGTTTTCCTGATATTAATATAGCTTCAATGTTCTTGTAATTAGCATGTATAGTTTTTTTTTAAAAGATTTTATTTATTTATTTGTTAGAGAGAGAGAGAGAGCGAGCACAGGTAGACAGAGTGGCAGGCAGAGGCAGAAGGAGAAGCAGGCTCCCTGCCGAGCAAGGAGCCTGATGTGGGACTCGATCCCAGGACGCTGGGATCATGACCTGAGCCGAAGGCAGCTGCTTAACCAACTGAGCCACCCAGGCGTCCCAGCATATATAGTTTTTTATTGTTTTCCTGCCCTTTTATCTAAAATATAGATTAAAAATCTATATTTTTACATTTTAAATTCTTTTTTTACATTTTTACATTTTAAGTTTTTTTTGTTTTTTTTTTTTTTTAGTAGTATATAGTTTGGTCATGCTCTTTCGTTTTACTTTGAAAATCTTTGTATTTTACTGGAAAATTTAGACAATTTATATGTAATATGATAATTATTTTTTAAAAGATTTACTTATTTATTTTAGAGAGAGAGAGGGAAAGATATTCCAGGACCCTGGAATCACAATCTGAGCCAAAATCAAGAGTCGGCCACTTAACTGACTGACCCACCCAAGATCCCCTGTAATATAATTAATAATATGGTCGAAGTTAGTTTTACTTTTATCTTATTTGTTTTCTTTTTGTCTTATGTATTTTCTTTTCCTCTCCTCTGTTTCTGTTTCCATCTGAATTAGTTTGAGTATTTTGTAGTGTTTATTTTTAGCTATATTTTTGTATTATCAGAAATTTTTTCTGTTTTGTTTTACTTAGTTTGTGCAGTATTTACCTTATAATCTACTTTCAAATAATATTATACCTTTTTATGTGTATCGTAATAATCTTAGAGTTGTATACTTCCATTTCCCTCCTCCAATCCTATGTTTAAACCTCAAGATACTGTTATTACTTTTAAATATTTGCTTATTTTTTGAAGAAACTTGATAAATGACTAAAATATTTGTTATGTTTACCACATATTTACCGTATTGGCATGTATAGATTTCTCTGTGTGTATTGAATTTTCTGTATGGTTTTATTTTTCTTTAGCCTGAAGAACTACTTTTAACACTCCTTTAACGAACATTTGATGTAAAAAATTCTCTGAGGTTAGTTTTTTAAAAAATATACTTCTTTGCTTTCATTTTTGAAGATACTTTTTTCCAGATACCAGAATTTTGCTTTTACCATTTTAAAAGTGTCATTGCATTGTTTTTTGATACTTAAGGTTATTCTTATCTTTGTTTTCCTGTTTTATGTAACATGTCCTTTTTCACTGGTTGCATTTACAATTTTCTCTTTATTATTAGTTTTTAACAATTTAATAATGATGTGCCTTAATGAGACTTTATTTGTATTTGTTTGTGTTTCAGTCTCTCAGAATGGAAAGTGTAAAATTTTTATAAAATTTTGAAAAGTTTTGATCATTATTCTTAAAATGTTTTATCCCACATTTCCTCTAGTTTCTAGATTAGACACAAAGAAATATCTGTGATATGTTATAATGTATTGCTTGTTCTAGGAAATAGTAATAGCAAAACAACTCCAATTTTAATATTGCCTTATAATTTAGCTAATTGTATTGACCTATACTTAATATATTAATTCAATTGTGAAAATTAGTTACTCTGTTACCTCATAATATAATTGAAGGTGGTAGACACACACAAAATATGTAATATGTTGTGATAATTGATTGCAGTAGCGGTTTGCATTGTGCACAACTGGAACAACAACAACAAATGATACTAAAGCACTAACTGCCTTGTTTTGGAGTGGCTGGACAGACAAGGCTGGTGACACTTCAGCTGGGTATTAAAGAATGAATTTAAGTATACTAGCTGGAGAAGAAAGGAGGAAAAGTATGTCGTCCTAAGAGAAGAACATTTGAAAACAACAAGCTTGTTTTCAACAAGCATTGTTCTATGGGGAATGATGAAGCATCTGTTGTTGCAAAAACTGAGGTGCAAGGGCTTATGAAAAAATGCATGTTAAGTAGTTGGCTCCAGATTATGAAGGTCCTTGAGGACCTTAACAAATTTGGCTTTTGAACTAGAAGTAGTATATTGTGCTTCCTTTTTATGGTGATTTGTTTCATACAGGTATCAAGGAAATGGTGATTTGATCAAAACAGCAAGTAATAGTGGCATTTTTAGCAACTTTGATACTGATGTAGTCACAGGGGTTCTCTGTTGCTCCCAAATCTGTCTCAATTTTATACAAGCAAATAATGCAGTAGGCTTTCATTTACATACTTCAACAGTCCCCTAAATGAGAAACTGTGACAGATAAGTTAGAAAACTATTTTAGTTTTACTCTCATAGGACAGAACTCTTTTCCAGCCTTTTGAATTTGGGATGTTTGGGATGTTGGTAACTTTTTTAGTTAAGTGATTTAATTGACTAAGCTAGGAAGGAAATATCTGAAACTAACGTGGACTCTTGCCAGAAGATTATCGAGGGAAATATAAGATTTCCCAAATCCAGGCTCTATCCCTTTAAAACAGATAATTTGGAAGAGAATAAAAATCTTGAAAATTAATGGCAATTTTGAAATAGAATATTTTGTCAAAATCAAATTCATTTCATTAAATGCTTGAGGAGAATGCAAAGAGTAAATGGGGTATGAATAACTGTAAGATGGGACAATTACCACCTCAGAAACAATATATTTGTAAAGTTAATTCTTCTTGAACATGAACAATCCCCTTACACTTGACCCCTTTCTATTGCCTCTTCCATGCTTGAACTCTCCTTGAACTTTGAAGATCCATCTTGAGAGTATGATATGGCCATCTCTTTTGCATCTGGTTATTTTAGCTCCAATTTGCAGCCCTAAAATGGCAATTATGGTGATATATTGCTCAAGTCACCCGACATGGATTAGTATCGGGATCAGCACATTTATGCACAGGAGTAGTGAATGGAGACTGCAGCTATGATTTTAAATGACTTGATTAATTCTGAAACAACATTTCAGAGTCCATTAGGTCCAGCAGGTGTTGGGGTGCAGACTGCTTTTTCCTAAGCAGCATATTCGATTAAAGTGCCAAAGTATTTTGGATTCATATATTATCTTTTCCAGAATAGTTTCCTTTCAGTCTGTTAAATCCTCTTAACACTCAACTATACTCCTCCTCAAAAAGATCCTCTCTCTCCCTTTTTTGCCCCTACCCAAGTTCTCTTGTGTTGGTTACTGATCACCAGTTCTGTTTGAGCAACTTGAACAATGTGTTCTGTTCACGTTCAGAAGGGCATTTACATGACAGAACTCCTGCTAAAAGCTCCTGCTGACGCTGGTCAAAATAAGGCCAATTGTGTTGTTTATCCTAAGGGCCATTTCATCAGCAACCCTCTTGTCAAGGTTAGAAATGTGTCTGGTTAATGCCTTGGTTCAGTGCTTTCTTTTACTACTAAATATACATGTACATGACATTATGTGTCTCCCCTCTGCCCTCCACCCCATCTGGATGTCACTGATCTAATAAAAATGTGTAGGGCTGGGTTTTTCATTTAAGTTCTTTGGGGTTTCAAATTCCTGTATTCTTTGTTGATTTCATGGATTCTAAGGTATCTTTCTTTGAAAAATTCTGACAATAGGCCCTTCATGCTTCATTACTTCCAGTTCTTTTCTTTACAACATAAAGAACATTTCAATGGGTCTGTGGTACAACATTTGTAGCATAATCTCAGAATGTAGCACCATGAATTGTTCTGTCATCTGTTCCCCTAGTACAATGTACCTGTCTCTATTATTGCACATATCAACATGTATTCTAGCTATTTGTGTGTTGTTATATTTATCCTTCTTAGGGATTACATCTTATTCTTCTATTTTCATGCCTCTCACATATCTATCCATCCAGCCATCCATTCATCCATCTATTAATTTACTTAACACAGAGCCCTATATTATTATTGTTGGTGGTGTTGACTAAACCATGTGCTGGATACTCAATAAATATATTTAATTATATTGAATTAATATGCTCTTAGAAGCCAAACAAAACACAGATCACCTGTAATTAATACTGTCCTTGTAAGTGTGTAATATAATGAGAATATAATAAATATATAAGTAGCAGTTTATTTACTACTGGCTGAGTAACTTCAAGTAGTCATATAATCTCTCTCTTTGTGAACTGTTTCATTCTTAAAATATAGATAAAACGGGACACCTGGGTGGCTCAGTTGGTTAAGCGGCTGCCTTCGGCTTTGATCCCAGCGTCCTGGGATCGAGTCCCACATCGGGCTCCTTGCTCGGCAGGGAGCCTGCTTCTCTTGCTGCCTCTGCCTGCCACTCTGCCTGCCTGTGCTCGCTCTCTCTTTCTCTCTCTCTGACAAATAAACAAATAAATAAAATATTTAAAAAATATATATAGATAGATAAAACTATGTGCTTTACCCAATTAATGGAGCTGTTGAAGGAGCTGAATAAAAGAATGTATATGAATATATTTCGAAGAGAATCCCAAAGTACTATTTGAGATGATAATGAAGAAGATAGTTGAAAGTATATGGCTATGATCAGGATGTGGTGTGCCTGGACATAATGTCTCCTAGCAAGAGAATCAATGTTCATTCTGAGGCTAGTTTAAATAAGCTGGTAAACTTATTCTGCTTTCCAAGGCCCCAAATTATAAATTGATGTATACAGTTAATGCACTGGCCAATACAAATTTCCTTCATAAAAGTGGATACCAAGTTTAGCAATAACAATTTAAATTTTTCTGTTTTACTAAAAGAAACATAGTATAAAAAGGAATACAGATGATTTCAATGTTGAAAATTTGGAAGCTGAGTTACCTAATAATTTTCTATGTGTATTTTAAAATCATTGTAATTTCAAAAGATAGCTTATAATTTAGAGTTATTTATGAGCTTAAAAATTGAGACTTTCTATTCTGTTCATCTCCTTTTTTTTTTTTAAGATTTTATTTATTTATTTGACAGAGAGAGATGCAGTGAGAGAGGGAATACAAGCAGGGGGAGAGGGAGAAGCAGGTTTCCCACTGAGCAGGGAGCCCAATATGGGGCTCGATCTCAGGATGCTGGGATCATGACCTGAGCCGAAGGCAGAAGCTTAACCCATTGAGCCACCCAGGCGCCCCTGTTCATCTCCATTTTGTTGCAAATTTTGAAACAACTATGAGATGCAACACAGGAGCCAGACAAATAGAAATCTTTATTACTCATAAAAGTTAAATTAGTGACTCATATGTGGAATATAAGAAATGGTGCAGGGGATCATTGGGGAAGGGAGGGAAAACTGAATGGGAAGTCATCAGAGCGGGGGAAAAACCGTGAGAGACTCTTAACTATAGGAAACAAACAGGGTTTCTGGAGGGGAGGTGGGGGCATGGGGTATTTGGATGATGGGCATTAAGGAGAGCACGTAATGTGATGAGCACTGGGTGTTATACATAACTGATGAATCACTGAACTCTACATCTGAAACTAATGATGTACTATGTGTTCGCTAATTGAATTTAAATTTAAAAGTAAACAATAATAATCATACTTTGTAATTCTTTAAATTTCTCTGAACACTATTTAAATACACATATGTATATTTTAAATTAGCTATTTTGTCCCCCATTATTTTAATAAAATATATTTCATGTGAAAAAAAA
>RCUC01105574.1:0-21602 GCA_003697995.1 Taxidea taxus jeffersonii
TTTTTTTTCATTTTTTTCTACTTAAATTTTAAAAAATATTTTATTTATTTACTTTTGCAAGAGAGAGAGTGAGCACGAGTAAAGGTTGGGGCAGAGGGAGAAGCAGACTCCCTGCTGAGCAGGGAGCCTGATAGGGGACTTGATCCCATTGCCCTGGATTTACGACCTGAGCCAAAGGCAGACACTTATTAACTGACTGAGCCACCCAGGCACCCACTACTTAAATCTTCAAAGTTCATTTCAAAAGGCCCAAAAGTCCAGTAGAAAATATAGAATTAATCTCATAACTTCAATGCATGGTATTTAAGTTTGAGAGGCTCTTGGTGGCTTGAACATTTTAAGTCATCCTAGGGGAAGGAAAGTAATGAGCAAATTTGTGTCTCATGAATAGGGGAATATCTACATCCAAGTATACCAGAAAATAGTGTGCCTAATATACTATATTCTTATTCAACTTTTTTGACTTTTAAATCTTAAAAATGTACAGAAAACTTCAGGTATATATATGTATATATAGTAGGAGAAATTTATATATTATGATGATGCGTATTATAGTTATTATTATAATTTATGATAGCAACAACTATAATGGCTCCAGCATGTTTGGCGACTCTTTCAAATGTTATCATGATGCCATTCCACTACCTGATTTCATGAAATGTCTCTACTTGGTACAAGAAAGTACACTTGGTTGGACCTAACAATTCACTAGAGAACTATAGATGTGGAGTTCTGAGTCTCACATAAGCTTTAAGGGACCCCGGTTCTTTTATGGATGGAGAACAGAACTTCCTGATTTGAAGTCTTAAAAGTAGGACTTTTAAAAGCTCATAAAGAAACAAAAAGAATGTTGAGCATCAAACTGCTTTTTAAATTCAATCTTCTGAGAAGTATAAATTAACTTAATTCAAGAGACTGAATTTTTCTAAAAAGCTCAACACATTCAAAAAAATACCTGTAAGACATTTCTTGAATTCTAGAATTCATTCAAAAATTAAGACTCCATAATAAAAATTATCCAACAGAGCAAATTAGGAATGTATGAGATGTGCCAGTGTCCAGAAGACATTCTACTAATGGAAGCATCTCATACTCTTGGTAAATTCAGTTAAGAATTTTACTAATTACATCACTAACTTGCTTTGACAAAGTTAGAGTTTTTAAACTACTAATCAAGTTAATCACTGCTGTATCCTTGCCACTACTGCCAGCTGGAGTGCCAGTGTGGACACCCTTCAGTAAACTTTGCTCTGCACCAGGGAATATGGGGAATATGTACATATTGTTTTTGAAGAATACACATTCTTACTGAAGAAACAACCGTAAATTTGGGAATGAACATGCCCCACAAAATGATCCAATCTGGCACAAATGGAAGTTTCTCCAATGCAAAGAGAGTATTAGCTAATAGCTTCCAGCAGGCTTTCCTAATTGTGGTCAGTAGAGTTTAGATGCCTTTCTGAACTGCTACCCTCTCCTGTCTGAGGGTGAGAAAATGAAAAGCACACATTCTGAAGAAAGAATCTGAAAGACCAGTAAAATGAAATAATGGGTACAGTGCAAAAAGATCTAAATAAAGGGGAAAAACTGCAGAGAGGAATAAATACTAAGCAGTCTGAGGATGATTAAAGATGATTGTTTTTTCATGAACGACACCTGCTATTTTGGAAATAAGAACCTGAGGCAGGAAATTATTCTTTTATTATGAATATTATCTTTTAATTTTCAGGATTTTACTAGCTAAAACTGTATTTTCATTTTTTTAAGTTTAATTATAAAATTATAAGAAAAATCTAGGGAATTATTAATAACATCAACTAGGTACTCACTACCAAGATTTTACAAAAAACTAACATTTTATTGGTATTTTCAGTTGAGGTTTTAAAGAAATAAAAATGTTTTTCAATTACAATTGAAATACCCTTCCCTGTCCCATTTCCTCTTCTTCTTCCTAGGAGCTGGCAATCCCCTAAAGTTGTGAGTCCTTTCTGTCTAGTTTTAACACTTTTACTTTATATGTGTGTTGTTTTAACACATTATGGGTATCTTTTTGCAACTTCCTTGCTATTCTGTTCCATGGGTCTATGTGTTTGGCTTTATATCAGTACCAAAGATACTTAATGACTATAGCTTTGAGTTATGTTTTCAAATCCAGAAGTGTTAGGCCTCTATCTGTTTTTCTTTTCAAGGTTTTTGGCTATTTGGGGTCTTCTATATGAATTTTAGGGCTTTTTTTCCATTTCTGCAAAAGAAAAATGCGACTTGGATTTTAATAGGACTACACTGTATTTATGGACTACCTGGGGTAGTATGGACACTTAAACAATATTAAGTCTTCTAATACCTCAACACAGAATGCCTTTTCATTTATTTGTGTCACACTTAATTTTTTTCAGCTATGTTTTATAGTTTGCAGCATACAAGTCTTTTATATTAAGTTTACTCCTAGATATTTTGTTCTTTTTGATATTATAATGGGCTTTTAAAAAATGTCTTATTGGACTGCTGTTAGTGTATAAAAACACAACTGACATTTAAGTATTGATTTTGCATCCTGTAGCTTTACTCAATTCATTTATTAGTTCTAACAGTTTTTTCTGTGGAGTCCTTAGGCTTTTCTATGTATAAGATCATGTCATTTACAAATGGTAAACTGTTACTTAAAATTCAGATGCCTTGAGGGGCACCTGCGTGGTGCAGTTCATTAAACTTCCAGCTATTGGTATGGGCTCAGGTCCTGACCTCAAGGTCGTGAGATCAAGCCCCACAGGGCTCCATGCTCAGTGTGGAGTCAGGTTGGGACTCTCCTCCCTCTGTCCCTTCCCCCTGTACTCTCTCATTGTATTTCTAAAAAAAAAAATGAATCAATCTTAAAAAGGTTGGGCGGGGGGGGCGCGTCTTGGTGGCTCAGTTGGTTAAGCGTCTGCTTTCACCTCAGGTCATGATCCCAGGTCCCGGGATGGAGTCCCACATCAGGCTTCCTGCTCAGCTGGGTGTCTGCTTTCCCCTCTCCTTCTGCCTCCGCCCCCCAGCTCATGCTCTGTCTCTCTCTCTCTCAAATAAAGAAATAAAATCTTAAAAAAAATTTTTTTGGATGCCTTGGGGCGCCTGGGTGGCTCTGTCAGTTCTAAGTATCCTACTCTTGTTTTCTGCTCAGGTCATGATCTCAGGATGATGGGACTGAGAGTCAAGCTCTATCCTCAGCTCAGAGTCTGCTGAAGACTCTCCCTCTCCCTCCACCCCCACCCTCCTCCCATGTGCACTCTCTCTCTCTCTAAATAAAAAAAAATCTTAAAAAAAAAAAAAACATAAAATAAAATTTGGATGCCTCTTGATTTTTTGTCTTGCCCAGTTTCTCCAGTACTTCCAGTATTCTGTTAAAAAGAAGTGGTAAGAGGGACGCCTGGGTGGCTCAGTTGGTTAAGCGGTCATGATCCCAGCGTCCTGGGATTGAGTCCCACATCGGGCTCCTTGCTTGGCAGGGAGCCTGCTTCTCCCTCTGCTTCTGTCTACCACTCTGTGTGCCTGTGCTCTCTCTCTAATAAATAAATAAATAAAAATCTTAAAAAAAAAAAGTGGTAAGAGAGGGTATCCTTGCTTTGTTCCTGATTTTAGAAGGAAAAAATTTTGGTCTTTCACCATGAAGGATGATGTTAGCTGTAGGCTTCTCACACATGGTCTTTATTTAGTTGAAGCAGTTTCCTTGTAGTCCTAATTTGCTGAATGCTCTTATCATGAAAGGGTGTAGAATTTTATCAAACGGTTTTTTCTGATTTAACTGAAATTATCATGATGTGTTTTTTTTCCATCATTTGGCAAACATGGTGTATTACACGAATTGCTTTTTGTATCTTGAATCATTTTTGCATGCTAGGAATAAATCCCACTTGATCATGATGCACAATCTTTTAGCGTATTGCTGACTTTGGTTTGCTTGTATACTGATGAGGATTTTTACACATTATCAATATTCATCACGAATATTGGCCTATAGTTTTCTTCTACTGTCTTTATCTGCCTTTGGTTTCACAGTAATGCTGGCCTTATAAAATGAGTTTTGAAATGTACCCCTTCTCTTCCATTACTTGAGAGAGTTTGAGAAGGATTGGTGTTAATTCTTTAAATATTTGGTAGAATACTCTAGTGAAACCATCTGGTCCTGGGCTTTTCTTTGTTGGAAAGTTTTTGATTAGTGATTTAGTCTCCTTCCTGCTATAGATTTGTTCAGATTTTTTAAAATTTATGATTCACTCTTAATAGGTTATATGTTTATAAAAAAGATAACCATCTCTTCTAGGTTATCCAATTTGTTACAATATAATTGTTCATAGTAGTCTTATTCCTTTTTTTAAAATTTCTTATTTAAATTCAATTTAATTAACATACACTGTATTCTTAGTTTCAAGGTGGAATTTAGTGATTCATTAGTTGCATACAATACTCAGTGAGCATTACCTCAAGTGCCCTCCTTAATGCCCATTATCCAATTACCCCCATTTGCCCACCCACCTCCCCTGCAGCAGCCCTCAGTGTTTCCTATAATTAAAGAGTCTCTTACAATTTCCTCCCTTTGTTTTGTCTCATCTTAATTCTTTACCCTTCCCCTATGTTCATCTGTTTTGTTTCTTAAATTCCACATATGAACAAAATCTATGGCATTTGTGCTCCTCTGACTTATCTCACTTAGCATAATGTCCTGTAGTTCTACCCACATTGTTGCAAATGGCGAGCCTTTTTGGTGACTAATATTCCACTGTGTGTGTGTGTGTGTGTGTGTGTGTGTGTGTGTGTGTGTATCATCTCTTCTTTATCCATTCATCTGTCAATGGACATCTGGGCTCTTTCCATAGTTTGGCTATTGTGGACACTGCTATTATAAATACTGGAGTGCATGCACCACTTCACATCACTATGTTTGTATCCTTTGCATAAATACCTAATATTAAGTGCAATTGGTGGGTCATAGGGTAATTATATTTTTAACTTTTTGAAGAACCTCCATACTCTTTTCCAGAGTGGATGCACCAATTTGCATTCCTACCAAAAGCGTAAGACAGTTTCCCTTTCTCCGCATCCCTGCTAGCATCTGGTGTTTCCCAACTTGTTAAATTTAGCCATTCTGACTGGGGTGAGGTCATTTTGGCATTGATTTGTATTTCCCTGATGTCAAGTGATGCTGAGCATTTTTTCATGTGTCTGCTGGCCATTTGTATGTCTTCTGTGGAGAAATGTCTGTCCATCTCTTCTGCCCATTTTTTTTTAAAAAGATTTCATTATTTTTAAGATTTATTTATTTGTCAGAGAGAGAGAGCACAAGCAGAGGCAGAGGGAGAAGCAGGCTCCCTGCCAAGCAAGGAGCCCAATGTGGGACTCGATCCTAGGATACTAGAATCATGACCAGAGCCAAAGGCAGCCGCTCAACCGACTGAGCCATCCAAGCATCCCTTCTGCCCATTTCTTGACTAGACTTTTTGTTTTGGGGGTGTTGAGTTTAATTTTTTATAGATTTGGTGTACTAGCCTTTACCTGACAAGACACTGGCAAATATCTTCTTGCATTCAGTAGGCTGCCTTTTAGTTTTGTTGACTGTTTCTTCTGCTGTGCAAGAGCTTTTTTACCTTCATGAAGTCCCAATAGTTCAGTTTTGCTTTTGTTTCTCTTGCTTTTGCAGATGGTCTGGCAAGAAGCTGCTGTAACCTAGGTCAAAAATTCCTCTAGGAATTTGATGGATTCCTACTTCACATTTAGGTCTTTCATCTATTTTGAATTTATTTTTGTTTGTGGCATAAGAAAGTGGTCTGGTTTCATTCTTCTGCATGTGGCTATCCAATTTTCCCAACACCATTTGTTGAAGAAACTGTCTTTTATCCATTGGATATTCTTTCCTACTTTGTCGAAGACTAGTTGACCATAGAGTTGAGGATCCACTTCCGGGTTATCTACTCTGTTTCACTGATCTATGTGTCTTCTGTTTTTGTGCCAGTACCATACTGTTTGGATGATTACAGTTTTGTAATAGTGCTTCAAGCCCAGAATTGTGATGCCTCCAGTTTTCGTTTTCTTTTTCAACATTACTTTGGCTATGTGGGGTCTTTTCTGCTTCCATACAAATTTTAGAATTGTTTTTTTCCAGCTCTGTGAAACATATTGATGGTATTTTGTTTGATAGGGATGCTCTGGAAGTGTAGACTGCTCTGGGTAACATAACATTTTAACAATATTTATTCTTCTAATCCATGAGCATTTCTTTTGTGTCTTCCTCAATTTCTTTCATAAGTGTTCTATAGTTTTCAGAGTACAGATCCTTTATGTCTTTGGTTAGGCTTATTCCTAGTATCTTATGGCTGTTGGTGCCATTATACAATGGGATCAATTCCTCGATTTCTCTTTTTTCTGCCTCATTGTTATTGTATAAAACTGCAACTGATTTCTGGATATTGATTTTATATCTTGTGACTTTGCTGAATTCCTTTATCAGTTCTAACAATTTCTAGACGGAGTCTTTAGGGTTTTCTACATAGAATATCCATGTCGTCTGTGAAGAATGAAAGTTTGATTTCTTCTTTGCCAATTTGGATACCTGTTATTTATTTTTATTGTGTGATTGCTGAGGCTAGTACTTCCAGTATTATGTTGAACAACAGTGGTGAGAGTGGACACCCCTTCTCTGACCTTAGGAGGAAAGCTCTCAGTTTTTCCCCACTGAGGATGCTATTTGCTGTGGGCTTTTCATATATGGCTTTCATGAAACTGAGATATGTTCCCTCTATCCCTATACTGCAGAGTTTTTATCAAGAAAGGATGCTGTAGGGGCACCTGGATGGCTCAGTGGGTTGAAGCCTCTGCCTTCGGCTCAGGTCATGATCTCAGGGTCCTGGGATTGAGCCCCGCATCGGGATCCCTGCTCAGCGGGAGGCCTGCTCCCTCCTCTCTCTCTGTCTGCTGCTCTGCCTACTTGTGATCTCTGTCTGTCAAATAAATAAATAAAATCTTTAAAAAAAAAAAAAGGATGCTGTATTTTGTCAAATGCTTTTTCTGCATCTATTGAGAGAATCATATAGTTCCCGTCCTTTCTTTTATTAATATGGTGTATCATGTTGATTGATTTGTGACTGTTGAGCCACCCCTGCAGCCCAGGAATAAAAGCCATTTGGTTTTGGTGAATAACCCTTTTAATGTACTGTTGGATCACACTAGCCAGTATCTTACTGAGAATTTCTGCATCCATGTTCTTCAGGGATATTGGTCTGTAATGCTCCTTTTGGGTGGGGTTTTTTGGTTTTGGGATCAAGGTAATGCTGGACTCAAAGAATGAGTTTGGAAGTTTTCCTTCCATTTCCTTTTTTTTGAAACAGCTTCAGAAGAATAGGTATTAACTCTTCTTTAAATGATTAGTAGAATTCCCCTGGGATGCCATTTGACCTCTAGACTCTTGGTTTTTGGAAGATTTTTAATTAGCTGTTCAATTTCTTTGCTGGTTATGGGTCTGTTCAGGTTTTCTACTTCTTCCTGTTCAGTTTTGGTGGCTTATATGTTTATATGTAAGAATGCATCCATTTCTTACAGACTGCCTAATTTGTTAATTGTTCATAATATTCTCTCATAATTGTTTGTATTTCTTAGATGTTGGTTGTGATATCCCCTCTTTCATTCATGATTTTATTTATTTGGGTCCTTTCCCTTTTCTTTTTGATAAGTCTGGCTGGGGGTTTATCAACCTTATTCTTTCAAGGAATCAGCTACTAGTTTCTTTGGTCTGTTCTTTTGTTTCTGATTTCTATATCATTGATTTCTGCTCTAATATTTATTATTTCTCTTCTCCTGCTGGATTTAGGCTTTACTTGCTGTTCTTTTTCCAGCTCCTTTAGGTGTAAGGTTAGGTTGTGTTTTTGAGATTTTTCTTGTTTCTTCAGAAAGGCCTGTTTGTGATAAACTTCCCTCTTAGGACCACCTTTGCTACATCCCAAAGGTTCTGAACTGTCATTTTCATTTTCGTCCATGTATTTTTTAAAATTCTTCTTTAATTTCTTGGTTGACCCATTAATTATCTAGTAGGATGCTCCTTAACCTGCATGTATTCGTGGTCCTTCCAAAATTTTTCTTATGATTGAGTTCAAGTTTTAAAGGATTGTCATCTGAAAATATGCATGGTATAATCTCAATCTTTTTGTACCAGTTGAGACCTGATCTGTGACCCATTATGTAATCTATTCAGGAGAATATTCCATGTGCACTCCAGAAGAATGTGTATTCTGCTGCTTTAGGATGAAATGCTCTGAATATACTGTAAGGTCCATCTGATCCAGTGTGTCATTCAAAGCCCATTTCCTTGCTGATTTTCTGCTTAGATGACCTGTCCATTGCTGTGAAAAGGGTGTTAAAGTCCCCTACTGTTGCTGTATTATTATCAATCAGTTTCTTTAACTTTGTTAGTGACTGGTTTATTTATTCGGCTGTTTCCATTTTAGGGGCATAAATATTTGTAATTATTAGCTCTCCTTGTTGGATAGATTCTTGTTATTATGATATATGTCCTCCATCTCTTATTATACTCTTTGGTTTAAAATCTAGTTTGTCTGATATAAGGATTACTACTCAGGCTTTCTTTTGATGTTCATTGGCATGATAAACGGTTCTCCAACTCCTCACTTTCCATCTAGAGGTGTCTTTGGGCCTAAAATGAGTCTCTTGTAGATAGCATATGGATGAGTCTTGTTTTTTTGTTTCTGTTTTTGTTTTAGTTTTTTTTAAATCCAGTCTGATACCCTATATCTTTTGATTGGGGCATTTAGCCCATTTACATTCAGAGTAACTAGCGAAAGATATTAATTTAGTGCCATTGTATTACCTGTGACATTACTGTTTCTGTCTGTTGTCTCTGTTACTTTCTGGTCTTTACGACTTTTGGACTCTTCTTTCAAAGGATCCCCTTCAATATTTCTTGCAGGGCTGGTTTAGTGTTCACAAATTCCTTTAGTTTTTGTTTATCCTGGAAACTCTCTATCTCTTCTTCTATTCTGAATGACAGCCTTGCTGGGTAAAGTATTCTTGACTGCATATTTTTGCCTTTTAGCACACTGAATATATCAGACCAGTCCTTTCTGGCCTGTCAGGTCTCTGCAGACAGATCTGCTGCCAAGCTTATGTGTCCACCCTTATAGGTTAAAGACTTCTTGTCCAGAGCTGCTTTCAGGATTTTCTCTTTATCTTTGAAATTTGCAAGTTTCACTATTATATGTTGAGTTATTGACCTATATTTATTGATTTGGGAGGAGTTCCTCTCTGCATCCTGGACTTGAATGCCTGTTTCCTTCCCTAATCTGGGGATTCTCAGATATACCTATAGTTCTAAGCTGTAATTTGTTCAAATAATCCTTCTGCCCTTCTCTCCCTCTGTTCACCTTCTAGAACCCATTATCTCGGTATTAAAAGAACAGGACAAAGAGAGAGAAAAGACAACAATAAAAACCACAGAAAAAGAACAAAGCAGAAGAAAACAAAAAACAAAACAAGAAAAAAAAATCAAATAAGAAACAAAACAATAAAACAAAAAACTAGATCCTGGGTGTATTTTGGTCTGCTTGTTAAAAGAAACTAGATCCCAAAATAGGAAAGAAAGAGAAACTTATATATATACAAAAATAAAATATAATGAAAGGAAACCAAAAATTATATATATAACACACATACACACACTCTCTCTCTCTCTATCTATATCTATCTATCTATATATATATATGGTTAAAAAAAAAGAATTGAAAAACTAAAACAGCTAAAAACAAAAACAAAAACCTGAAAGACTAAAGAATTAAAAAACCTATGTTTTCTCCACGAGCTGAAGCTTTGCAGTTCTCTATGATGAGTAAAGGGTGCAGCCAGTTGTTCCTGCTGGTCTTCTGAGGAAGGGGCCTGTTGGGCTGATTTTCAGATGCTCTTGTCCTGGTAGAAATAGGTCTCTCTTGCCAGGGGGCCCTGCTCAGTGTAAGCAGCTCTGGATTACACAAGGTTGCACTGTCTTGCTCCCTGAGGATTTTCATCACAGATAGGCAGGATGAATATGGCGGTGTCTTTACCCACTTTTTACCCACTTTACCCACTCTTACCCCTGGAGCTGAAAGTTCTTGGCCTCTAGTTTTCAGTGAGCCCTCATAGAAAAGTAGTCAATCACTCTTGTCTCCCTGGTTTCTGTCAGAACTCTATGTTCACCCACCCTGTGACTGAGCATTTTTATCCCAGGCAAGCTCTGAATTTCAGGTCTCCAATTTTTATGTACTCCTGCAGCACAGACCCATGCTGTTCCTCCTCCGGGATGGAGGTGAGTAGTCTCCCTGCACCTCTGCCCTTGCTGGGCCCTTGCCGGGGGAGTGGCTGGAGGACTCTGCAAAGGTTTATGGTTTATGGCAACACAGGGCCGAAAGCTGGCACCTAGATTCGTGTTTTCAGCCAGCTTCCCCACTCCAACGCCTGGGAACTCTGCCGCCCTCAGGCACCCCCATTCTTCTTCTAACACCCGGGGATCCTGAGACTATGCTGTTCCACCTGGGATTCTGCCCCGCTTCACTACCTGAGCACCTTTAAGCTAGGGGTCTCCCTGACTGTAGCAGACTTCGAGAAGTTCTGATTTTGTATTCCACTGCTTATAATACTTGCTGTGGCCTCCTTAAACTGGTTCCCTCTCCTCCACCTTATCCTCTGGTATATCACCCTAGATTCAAGTCTTCACTACTTCTAGTTGTATTTGTACAAGTACAAATTGTACTTGTTGCTGTATTTTGTATTTGTAGAATTTTGTATTTGTAGAATTCTTTTCCCAGATGTCCAATTGATTCTGCAGGTGTTCAGAACAATTTGATAACTATCTAGGTAATTCCAACGACCAGACGAACATAGGGTTCCCTACTCCTCTGCAATCTTAACTGCTCCTCCATAGTCTCTTATTCTTTTTATTTCTGTGCCACCAGTTGTAATGTCTTCTCTTTCATTTCAGGTATTTGTTGAGTCTTCTCACTGACTTGCTTAGTCTAGTTAAGGGTTTGTCAATTTTCTTGATCTTTAAAAAATTTTTTTTTTCTATTCTCTCCTTAGTTTATTTCTGTTGTAACCTTTCTCATTTCATTCCTTTTGCTATCTTTGGGTTTAGTTTGTTCTTTGTCTAGTTCAAATTAGGTTGATGATTTCAGATCTTTTTAAAAGAAGGTATTTACTGCTACATACTTTCCTCTTAGTACTAATTTTCTTTCATCCTATTCTTTTTGGTACACTGTGTTTTCATTTTCATTTGTCTCAACATAGTTTCTTTCTTTTTTTTTTTAAATGGGTTTTATTTATTTGGGCACCTGGGTGGCTCAGTTGGTTGGGCAAATGCCTTTGGCTCAGGTCATGATCCCAGAGTACTGGGATCAAGTACCACACATCAGGCTCCCAGCTCCATGGGAAGTCTGCTTCCCCCTCTGACCTTCTCCCCTCTCATGCTATCATGCTCTCTCTCAAATAAATATTCATTTATATTATTTATTTATATAATGTTTATATATAATTTATTTATATAATATTTATTAAATAAATATTTATTTATTTGAGAGAGAAAGACACAGCAGGAGAGGGAATATAAGCAGGTGAAGTGGAAGAGGGGGAAGTAGACCTCCCGCTGAGCAGGCAGCCCGATGCAGGGCTGGATCCCAGGACCCTGGGATTATGACCTGAGCCAAAGACAGACATTTAACTACTGCACCACCCAGGTGGCCCTCAACATATTTTCTAATTTCCCTTGTGATTTCTTCTTTGTCTCACTGGCTGTTTAAGAATGTGTTGTATAATTTGCACATATTTATGAATTTTTAAAAATTTCTAATTTCATACCTTTGTGACTGAAAAGAACACTTGGTATAATTTCAACCTTACATTTCTTTTTTTTTTTTTTTAAAGATTTTAATTTATTTGACAGACAGAGATCCCAAGTAGGCAGAGAGGCAGGCAGAGAGAGAGGAGGACGCAGGCTCCCTGCCGAGCAGAGAGCCCGATGCGGGGCTCGATTCCAAGACCCTGAGATCATGACCTGAGCCGAAGGCAGAGGCTTTAACCCACTGAGCCACCCAGGCGCCCCTCAACCTTACATTTCTTAGGACTTGTTTTGTGGCCTAACATGTGACCTATCCTGGAGAATGTTCTGCATGTGCTTGAGAAGAATGTATTCTGCTGTTATTGTATAGAGTGTTCTGAATGGATCTATAATAGTTCAGTTGTTCTGTTTTTCAAATCCTGTTTCCTTATTGATCTTTGGTCTGGTTGATCTGCACATTATTGAGGGAGGGTATTAAAATCTCCTATGATTATTGTGTTACTTTCAATTTCTCCCTTCAATCTTGTCAATGTTTGCTTCATATATTTCAATGCTCTGCTCTTAGGTGCACAGACATTTATAAACTGTTGTATCTTCTTGGTAATGTGAACAGTTTACAAGGTCTTTCTCTCTTATAACAGTTTTTGATTTAACATATTCTACAGAAGTAGAGCCACTGCTGTTCTTTTGTGGTTAAAATTTGCATGGACTATCTTCTTCCATCCTTTTCCCTTTAAGCTTCTGTACATCCTTACATCTCAAATGAATCTCTTGTAGGCAGCGCATAGTTGGACTTTTTTTTTTAAATCCATTCAGCCATTCAACATCTTTTTTTTTTTTTTTTAAGATTTTATTTATTTATTTGTCAGAGAGAGAGGGAGAGAGAGCGAAAGAGCACATGCAGACAAAGTGGCAGGCAGAGGCAGAGGGAGAAGCAGGCTCCCTGCTGAGCAAGGAGCCCGATGGGGGACTCAATCCCAGGACTGCTGGGATCATGACCTGAGCTGAAGGCAGCGTTTAACCAACTGAGCCACCCAGGCGTCCCCATTCAACATCTTTTGATTGGAGAGTTTAATCCTTTTACATTTAAAGTAACTGCTGATACAGAACAACTTACTTTTGCCATTTCATTATTTTTTTACATGCCTTGTGGTTATTTTGTCCCTTTTTCCTCTCTTGCTGCCTTCCTTTGTTTTGTTGATTTTTTTTTTTTTTTGTAGTGAGATATGCTTTGGTTCCCTTCTCATTTTCCTTTGTGTAACTTCGATAGTTTTGTGGGTTTTTTTTAAAAGTCTTTACCATGGAGATTACATAAAACATCTTATGGTTACAACAATCTATTTTAAACTGGTAACTTCAGTTACACACAAAAACTTTACTCCTTTATATCTCCTCCTCATGTTTTATGTTATTTTAAGATATATCTCTTTGTTTCGTACCCATTAACACAATTTTTTAATAAGATTTTATTTACTTATTTGAGAGAGAGCGAGAGAGTGCACAAGCACACCTGCATGAGTGGGGTTGGGGGGGAGGAACAGGGAGAGGAAAAAGCAGGCTCCCAGGTGAGCAGGGAGCCCCACATGGGGCTCAACCCCAGGACCCAGGGATCATAACCTGAGCCGAAGGCAGATGCTTAACTGACTGAGCCACCTAGGTGCCCCTATTAACATAATTTTGTGGTTACAGTTCTTTCTTCTGCTTTTATTGTCTAAATTTTACCAGATTTAAGAGTAATTTATGTATCACTATTATAGTATTACAGGATTTTGCATTTGTTTATATATTTACCTTTACCAGAGAGTTTTATATTTCAGTATGCTCTTGTGTTGTGTTGCTCTTGTGTAAAGTCCTTTGGTTTCAACTTGAAAAACTCCCTTTAACAATTCTTATAAGGCTGGTCTAGTGGTGATGAACTCCCTCAGCTTTTGTTTATTTGGGAAGGTCTTAATTTCCCCTTCATTTTTTTTTTTTAAAGATTTTATTTATTTATTTGACAGACAGAGATCCCAAGTAGGCAGAGAAGCAGGCAGAGAGAGAGGAGGAAGCAGGCTCCCTGCCGAGCAGAGAACCTGATGCGGGGCTCGATCCCAGGACCCTGAGATCATGACCTGAGCCGAAGGCAGAGGCTTAACCCAGGCGCCCCTCCCCTTCATTTTTGAAGGACACTTTGCAGAATATAATAATCTTGGTTGGCAGATTTTTTTGTTTTGTTTTGTTTTGTTTAAGCACTTTTGAATATGTCATCTCATTCCCTTCTGGCCTTAATGTTTCTGCTGAGTAATGCACTGATAATCTGGAGAACTTCCTTGTAGGTGTTACATTCCTTGTGTTCTTTTTTTGCTTTTTCTTGCTGTCAACATTCTCTACCTCTTAACAGTTTGAGTACAACATATCGTGCTATAGGTCCTTTTGGATTTATTCTAGCTGGGAGTTCTTTGAGCTTCTTGAATTGGGATATCCAGTTCCTTCCTCAGATTTGATAAACTGTCTTTTTCTCATTTCTGTGACTCCTGCAATACATATAACTGGTGCACTTGATGGTGTCCCATAAACTCTAAGGCTTATTGAACTTTTCTTCATTCTTTTTCTTTTTACTTGATTTGATAATTTCAAGTGACACGACTTCAAGTTAACTGCTTTACTAAGTCTACTGTTGAACCCCTCTACTAAATTTTTCAATTCAGTTATTGTGTTCTAGCTCCAGAATGTCTACTTGGTGTTTTTTTCTAATTGCTATCTCTTGATATTCTCATTTTGTTTATGCATCATTTTTCTAATTTCATTTAGTTATCTGTATTCTATTGTAGTGCACTGAGCTCCTGTGGGATGATTACTTTTAATTGACAGGTAGTTCACAGCTCTCCACTTCTTTAGGGTAGGTTTGTGCAAATTAATTTTGTTCCTTTGTTTGGGCCATGTTTTCCTGTTTCTTTGTGCGTGTTATTTTTTTGTTGCATTTTCTGCAGCCAAAGAAATAGCCACTTCTCTCAGGCTTTATGGACTTCCTTTCTACAGGAGAAGACTCCCACAATTCAACCTAGTGAGAGAATCTGGGGGTCCTTTGAATCTTTTCTGGGGATGTGTCTTCTCTGGGATTGTTTATGTAATTTCCCAGAGACCTTGCCAGTTTTTCAGGAGTTTGCAATCTCTTCCTCCCTCTGGTGTTTGTCTTTGGTACTGCAAGTTCTCTGGTGCTACAATAAGCCACTAGCTCTTTGGTTCTCTGCAGGCTCCTGAACTCCAAAGTATGCTGGTTCTGTTACTGCTTCAAGTCATGGGAGACTGAAACGAATCCCTAAAGTAGCTCCTTCAGAAGCTGGAAAATTAGATAAACATTCCACTCTTTTTTCTCACCTCCTGCCCCATCTAGACATTAGCTGGGAGTTGGGTGTTTCCTCCCTGAGCCTACCTCCACTGGCAGCACTGTCAGTTTTCTGGTGCTGCAAGAAGCAGCTGAGGACTCTCAAATGTTCCCCAGTCCCCAGGAACTGAAAGTTTGCTGGTTTCCCATCAGTGGTCAGAGTTAGGCAAGTGAGACATCAGGCCATCCCCAAAGCAGGAACACTGAACATATTCCATTCTTTTCTTTCCCCCTCAAAGAAGAAACCGTAAGCAAGAATTTTCCTCCCAATTCCACAACACTGAGCCAGTTTAGGGAAAGGGGTACTGTGGTTGATATGAAATGGCTTTCTTACCCATTTCAATATGGTTGTTTTTAACTTTGAGTTTGCCTGGGTATTATAGCATCTTAATTGGTTTCTGGAGTTCTCATAAAGGCTCTTTGGGTCATACACCATTACTAAGTCAGTGTTTCTGTATGGAAACAAGGACTGGGGCTTCCTATTCTACTGTCTTGCTGACATCACTCTTGAATTTTTTAAAATGTTTGTTATTTATTGTTTTCCTTTTTCAGTAATAACTTACTTATATTTCTTGCCCATTTCTATACTGGAATGTTTGCCTCTTTATGATTGATTTGCAGGAGGCATTTCTATACTTCCCATACCGATCGTCTGTTTTATAGGTTGCAAATATCTTCCAATTCTCTGGCTGATGTTTTCCACTTGTTAATGGTGTTTTTGTTTTATTGTTGTTTCTTCTCAGTTAAGTTTTTAAAAAATCATTAGTTTGACATAGTTCCGGATGTTGGTGAAAGGTGTATATATACATTGTATCCTACTGATGTTTTAAGTCCATTTTAATAAAGTTCTAATTCTATTATTTTAAGTCCATTTTAATAAAGTTCTAATTCTATTATTCAACATTCATCTCATGACAAAACTAAAAGTCTCTACCTGGCATGTAAATAAATTACTGTAAATGCTTTCCTTGCCTTCCCAGGGACTCTTCTCATTACTTTTTAGGTATAATTTATATCCCATAAAATGTACCTATTTGAAATGTTCAATTAAAAGATTTTTAATAAATTACTAAGTTGGACAATCATTACCACTAATGATTCACTTTTAGGGCATTTCTATCACTTCAAGATCTTCATTTGCAGCAAATCCCTATTCCTACATTAAACTCCAGGCAACAGGTAATCTACTCTCTCTATAGATTTACCTATTATGGACATTATAAAAATGGAATCACATAATATATGGTCTTCTGTGACTGGCTTCTTTCACTAAGCATAATGTGAGGTTCACACATGTTGCAACATGAATCAGTAGATTGTTCCTTTCTTAGTGAGGTACAGTATTCTATGGTATGGACATAAGATATTTTATTTATCCATTTGTGAATTGATGGTTATTTGGGTTGCTTCCACTTTTTGTTTTTTGTGAATAATGCTGCTACGAACATCTGTATACAAGTGTTCATGTGCTTATCAGCCATTTGTACATACTTTTTTGATGATTTTTTCCAATCTTTTGCCTATTTTTTTTTAACTGGGTGGTCTTGTTACTGAGTTCTTTATACATGGATTATTTGTCTTATTACTGAGTTCTTTATATATTCTGGGTAGGAGCCCTTTATCAGATACATAATCTGAAAATACATGCTCACAGTTTGTCTTGTCTTTTCATTTTTTAAATGGTGGTAACAGACAATACTTATTTGTTTATCCATCCAGTTAAGGTGGTCCTTTGGATCATTTCTGGTTTTGAACTATTATAAAATTGAGCAACTATGAATATTTGTATAGAAATATTTATGACTACCTATGTTTTCATTTGTTGTAAATGTTCAGAATGGAGTTGATGGATCATATGGCAAGTGTGTGTTTAACTTTACAATAAACTACTATGCTGTTTACCAAAGTGGTGATCCCATGTCACATTTTCACAGAGAGTAGATGAGAGATCCAGTGGTTCCATATCTTCTCCAACACATGTTGATGTAAGTTTTTTAATCATTTGAGGGAGTGTACAGTTGGTATCATGCTTGTTTTTTTTCTTGCTTTTTGTAAATTATGGTAAAATATACATAATTTTAATTTTTTTAATCATTTGTACTTGGTAACCATTTAGTAGCATTAAACGCATTCACATACTGTGTACCCATCACCACAATCTATACTCAAGGCTCTTCATTATCCCTAAGCCCTAACAAAACCTATGGACCCATTAAACAATAACCCCATTCACTCTAGCTCCTAATTAACTCTATTCTTCTTTCTAGCTCTATTGAGTTTTTCTCTTCAAGGACTTCATACAAGTGATATCCTGCATTATTTGCCCTTCTGTGATCGGCTTATTTAACTAAGCTTGATGTTTTCAAGGTCCATCCATGTTCTTGCATATATAAAATTTGTATTCCTTTTTATAGCTGAAGAATATTCTGTTGTATTTTGTTTATCCACTCCACGTTTTGCTAATGGGAACTTAGAGTATTGCCACCTTTTGGCTATTGTGAATAATGCTGCTATGTACGTTGGTGTTCAGATTTCTGTTCAAATCCCCGTTTTCAATTCTTCTGAATATATACCCAGGAGTGAAATTGCTGGGTCTTATGGTAATTCTATGTTTAATTTTTTGAGGAACTGCCAAACTTTTCCACAGTGGCTGTACCATTTAACATTCCCAGCAGCAAGACTATCCTTTCAGGAATCATTTCTATAGTTTGTTACATTCCTACCAACAATGCACAAGTTCTACTTTCTTAACTTACTTGCCAACATTTATTATTTTCCATTTTGCTTTCTTTTTTAAATTAGAGATCATGCTGATACATGTGATATGGTATCCCACTGTGTTTCTGATTTGCATTTCTCTAATAATTGGTGGTATTGGACACTGTTTCATGTGCTTACTAGCCAGCTGCATATCATCTTTGGAGACATGGATAAACAACTCTTTTGGCCCATTTTTGAGTTGAAATTTTTATTGTTGTTGAATTAAGGGAGTTAAATCCTTATTGGATACATGACATCCAAATGTCTTCACTCAGTCAATGGGCTGTCTTTTTGCTTTGATAGTATAACTCATAAAAACTCATAATTTTAATGAAATCTAATTTATCTGCTTTTCCTTTGTTGCTTGTGCTTATGGTGTCATATCCAAAAAAATCACTGCCAAATCAATAATGTGAAGATTTTCTCTAGTGTTTTTGCTTAAGAGTTTTATAGTTTACTTTAAAGTTCAGGTGCAAAGGATCACATAGGCTGAGAGCAAAGGCCATTTCTGACAGAGTTTTAATTGACAACAGCTTTATAAAAACAAACAAAAAGCAAAAAACAAGGACAAAAGTCCCTCATCCTCAGACTCTCTTGTTAATAATTTGTTAAAAATGAAATGCTCATCAGGGTACCTGGGTGGCTCAGTTGGTTAAGCATCTGCCTTTGGCTCAGGTCATGATTCTAGAGCCTTGGGATAGAGCCCCCACATCAGGTCCCCTGCTTTCAGTGGGGTTTCTGCTTCTCTCTCTGCCTCTGCCCCTCCCCCTGTTCATGCTCCCACTCTCTCAAATGAATAAATACAATCTTTATAAAAACCTGAAATGCTCACCAATGAAGACGACTTTGAATTCTCTCAAACTGAGGAATATTTTGTAATGTGATTAACTGCCTTTTAATTTGTCTGAATCTATTTGATTTGTTTAGTCTAGATTTTGGAGTATTATGTTTCTTAAAATAAGTCATATGCCCACATCAAATATCTGTTGCCCTATAAATACTGTTTGTGTGTATTTTTAAGACACACACACACACACACACACACACACACACATTCTGAGCTGAGCCTTTCCTTTGTGTTCTCTACTGTATACGTAGGGTTTTTTACTCAATGGGTCACAAGAGATGCTGCATGATTTACTGCCCTATAAAAGTTGAAAGAACAGTGATTTAAAAAAGTTTCATAAAACTCACCAATTTGCCGTGTATAAATAATCTCTCCACACTGAATATAACTCTAACTATGAACATGCATTTCCAAAGAATTATAAAATTTTTCTCTCATAACCAGACTGATACATTTTGAAACTTGAGAAGGGGGATGTTTAGTTTAACACCTACCGCCTCTGAGTGTTAAATCCATTAAGATGATTCTCTCGGAGTTCAGACACTAATGATAAAACCATCTGTAAAACAAAATCAGTTGCAGGTTAACTCATACTGCAAAACAGGATTACATCAGTTCTATTTTTCTTGGTGTGAGTGATATTTCCGTTGAGATTCCCTCCCCTCCCCGTCCTCTCCTTGTTTTACTTTGTCAAAATGAGAAGAAAGCAGTGCCAAGTCCATTTACTAATAACTTGGATTTTATTTTTAATGTCTGTTATTCCAAATTCCAATTTAAGCAAATGAACAATAGACAGATCATTAATATCCTGAGAAAATCAAACTTGTTAAAAATAAAACCACATTAAAATTAACTTACTTTTTCCTTCCTAATTTAGTTCTAGTTATTTTTTAAAATGCTATTTATGTATAAAGTTTCTAAAAGACCAAAACAGTTAATAAACATTAAAAATCTTATAACAGTATTTAGAAGATCATAAATTAAAATTTCTTAAATTTGGGCAAAATTCTAGGAAGCTTTAATATCAAGATGTGAATATACATTACTATTTACAACATTGTTACTTATTGAATTTTTTGCTTTAATGTAAAATTCCTATAAGGTTATCTTAAATACAAAATTTGTCCAACAGTAAAAGGGTGTGTTTATACTGGCTAAGGAAATCTCTTCTCCCAAAAATCTTTGAGAGAATAAACGAGATCTGTTAAAAGAAAAGAGGGGTTGGTTGACTTAGAATAACCTCTCCTGGTTTCCTTCGTTTTTCTCATAATCTCCCATCTCACATTTCTTCCTTACATGGCTGTAAGTCCACCCAAGGTAAGAAGAGATAAACAGAGAGAAGTTAAACATCTTTCCTGGAAGAGTGAGGAATTCCTTACCCCTTTTTGCCATGGTACATTAAGCAACAAAAATTTCAATACTAATAAATTAAAAATACTCACATTTTTAAGCAAACCAGGACAGTAATCTGCAGGTGTATATTCAAGACCTTGAGTAAAAAGACCAACTTCTTTTGTATCAAATCTGAATGCCGAAAGTATATGAGATAACAACCCCTGAAAACCATAAACAGACAAAGTTATTAAAAGTGAGTGCAAGTGCCTATTACCTATAATGCCTACAGTCTAGGTCATCTGTAAATGCACTCATCTCTGTGAAATGATTAATCCTAATTTGTCCAAATACCCACTTCGCATGGATTCATGGTATAAAGAATAAGTTAGCATTAAAATTATCACATTAAAAACAGGTCAATTTAAATAATTGTTAACAGTGAAGCAAAAATATATCATGAATGAACAGTGCTTTAACCATATAAAGAATGTGATCATGGGATGCCTGGGGTGGCTCAGTTGGTTAAGCATCTGCCTTGACTCATGTCATGATACCGGGGCCCTGGGATGGAGTCCCACATCAGGCTCCTTGCTCAGCAGGGAGTCTGCTTCTCCCTCTGCCACTCCCACTGCTTGTGCTGACAAATAAATAAATAAAATCTTATTAAAAATAAAGAATGCGATATTTGTTGTTTTTAAACTCAGCAAAATATTTTTTATCAAAGTAGCTATAATAATTTAACACATGACAAGAAACAGACCACAAATTACTAGGCAAAGATGATGCAATAAATGGTGTTATACAGGAATGCTATTTGAAAAAAAAATTAGAAATGTACCTTATGTTATTCATCAAGATACACTTGAATTTGACATAAAGTTAAACATCAATGTAAAGAGATCAATGTAAAAATGAAATAAGAAAGCATAAGTACTTTTCAGGCATCTGAATGGGGAAGAACTTTGTAAAGTGAGAATCAAGAGAGCAAATCATTGGTTGTTCTAAATGGAAATAAAACCTCGTGGGACACCTGGGTGGCTCAGTTGGTTGAGTGGCTGCCGTCGGCTCAGGTCATGATCCCAGCGTCCTGGGATCGAGTCCCACATCGGGCTCCTTGCTCGGCAGGGAGCCTGCTTCTCCCTCTGCCTGCCACTCTGTCTGCCTGTGCTTATTCGCTCTCTCTCCCTCTCCCTCTGTCAAATAAATAAAATAAATAAACCCTCGTGCTTTCAGAAACTAATATAAGCACAATCTAGGAAGAATATTACTAATAACAGCAGATCATAAATAATGTGCAAAATATAACACTAAGACCATAAAAATGAGTATGAACAGATAATTCATAAAAGGAAATACAAATGCAACAGGTACTCTGTGTGAGCTACTGAAATATAAATGGATATCCCTATGTCCTGCTGCTGTGAACCACACTGAGGCACCCCCAGGGGTCTGAGTGC
>RCUC01105578.1:0-12821 GCA_003697995.1 Taxidea taxus jeffersonii
CCCCCCCCCCCATTTCTATTTGCCTGTCAAGCCCACCTGAATCTGTGCCCCTGGATTATGTACATGGATCTATGCCTATCTATATCCATATCTATTTTCTACATGCTGTTTTCTCCCTGTCTGTGTCTTGTATCTCTTGTCTTTATCTCTATCTCTGTCAATGACCATGAATGTCTCCTGTCTTTCTCACTGCCTTCTCCCTTGGCATCTCGAGGCCTGTTTCTTTCTCTTTTCTCTTTCTTCATTGCTTCCTCTGAGAACCTCTTTCCTCTTAAGAGGTCTATCTGCTGCCATGGTCTCTGTTTTTCTCTGCGCGTCATGTATGTATCTCTTCTTGGCTCTTGGCTCTCTGCATCTTTCTGCTTCCCTGTTTCTCTCTCTTTGGCTCTCTCCCTCTCCTCAACCATCTGTTTCTCTCTCACAGTATGATTCTCTCTGCCACTGTCTCTTGTTTCTATCTTTGAGAGTCTTCTGCTGTGACTCTGTGGGTCCAAGGGTCTGGGTGGAGGGGCTGTTGAGTGTGATGGTCACAGCTGTTGATACTGTGGGTGGATCTCTTTTGCTAACAGTGCAGTACCCACTGACGCTACAGTGTGCCAACATCAGCATCCTGGATCACAACCTCTGCCGTTGGGCGTATCCGGGCCACATCTCGGACAGTATGCTCTGTGCCGGCCTCTGGGAGGGGGGCCGGGGCTCCTGCCAGGTGAGAGCTACTCTGGGGAGGAGCGGAATGGATATCCTGCCGGATTCCTGGGTCCTAGGGAATTAGGGAGTTGGGGGGCCCCAGAATTCCTGGATGAAAGCACGGAGGGACCCAGGACACTTGGGTTCTGGGAGAGGATTCCTGGAGGCCCAGACTTCAGAATCTAAAGAAGGAGAGGACTGGGAATACAGACTTTATGTCCTGGGGGGAAGAGGGGACTAGGATCCCACAGTGCTAAGTGCAGAGGTGAGGTGAAGGCTATGAGCTCATACTCCTGGGTCTGAGGGAGGAGGGACTAGTCGCCTAGATGCCTAGACGACGGTGTCGGGAGAGGAGGACGCGGGGCCTCCTGAGAGGAAGTGGTCAGTGTAATATGAATACACCTGCTTAACAGTTCTTTGCTCTTCTGCCGCGCACAGGGTGACTCTGGAGGCCCCCTGGTTTGCGACGGGACCCTGGCGGGAGTGGTATCTGGGGGTGCCGAGCCCTGCTCCAGACCCGGGCGCCCCACCGTGTACACCAGCGTGTGCCACTACGTGGACTGGATCCGAAAAACCATGGAGGACAACTGAGCCCCCATGCCTTGGGCGACCAAGAGAGGAGGGTGGGCTCCGGGTAGCGGGGAACAGCAGGGCTCCGGCCGCAGAGGTCTCAGCGGCCCCGAGACGCCTCGGATCTTGAGGCTCCGCGCCCTCAGGGCCCGCCCCGTCGGAAAGCAGCGGGGAGACACCTCCGCCCCTGTAGCCCGCCTCTGTGATGTCACCGGAGCAGGCATCAACCCCGTGGGGCAGCTTCACCTGTGGCTCCGCGCCGGGAGCTCCTCCAGCAGACAGCTCCTCCCCTCGGAACTTTGCCCAATGAGACGTCCCCTCTGGGCCCCGCCTCTTGTAGCCCCGCCTCCCCCGTGGGAGACCCCGCCCCCGTGACGTCAGGGGTGCTGCAGCTTCCCCCGCCAGGCTCGCAGGCGCGGTCGGGCTCCGCAGCTCGTGTCCGCGCCCCTGGGCGTTTGAATCCTGGCGGGGACCCGACTGAGAGAAGTTGAGGGAGGGTCTCAATTCATCCCGAGCCAATGGGTGATTTTACAATAAACGTGCGGAGCCGCGCCTTCCATCTGCCTGCGTTGTGGGATGAAGGAAGAGCAACGGGTGGGCGGCGGTGGGTAGACGGGGAACCAACACCGCACAGCAATTCCCCCCTTACCCGCTCGTAGGTCCTGCCTAAAGTCTGTCTCCATCAGCCTCTTTGCAGCAAGGCCGCTGGGCTCTGCTTGGGCTGGTCCCGTCGCCCCCAGGGAAGGGGAAACCAGGTCACGGTGCCTCCCAAACCTGCCTTCCCAGATCCCGAGCCTCTCAGGGGGTAGCGGGCGGGGCCCGATCCGCCCTCAGAAGACTCACCTTTCTTCCACTTCCAGTGAGTGGCAGCAACCCCCTGCTCCCGCAAAAACCCAGCCTCCCAGTCACTCCTAAAAAGACTTAAGAATTTAGCCCCCAACCCCCTTCTTTCTCAGGCCAAAAATTCAGGCCTATTCTCCCTCCACCCCAGACCCAAAAGTTCGGGTCCAACCCCATCCACCGTCGGACTCGGGAGTCCAGAACCCCATTCCTTCCCGTCCCAGGTCCAGGAGTCCAGACCTAACCTCCCTTCCCTCAATTCAGGGCTCTGGGCCCCAGTCTCTCTTACCCCAGACCTACAGTCTGGAATCCCAGCCCCCTCCTCCAGACCCAGAGTGCAGGTCCCCAGTCCCCCTCCTCTCTCAGACCAGGAGTTCAGACCCCCCAACCACTACTTCCCCTGGACCCTGAATCCAGGTCCCCAGCACCCTCTTCCCCAGGAGCCAGCTGTCCGGGTCCCTGGCTCTTTCTGTTTCAGGCCCAGAAGTCACAGCACTGATGTCCTTTCCCAAGCCCGAGGAGTTCCAGATCCTAGCCACCACCCCTCACCTCAAGGTTTCCCCTTCAGCCCCTTAGCCCCTCAGCCCCTCCTCACTCATACACAGGGTTCCAGTTCCCTGATGCTCTGTGGGCTCCAGAGAGGGAGGAGGCGGAGCGGGAGGCGGGGATTCCCAGTTAAAAGCCTCCAGAACCTAGTACCAGGCAGACAGAGCTGAAGTATTGGGGCCTCTTCCTCTGGGTCTGAATCAGTCGGTGACCCCGCCCCCTGGATTCTGCAAGGTGAGATGCCAAAGTTCCTCGACACAGGCATCAGGCCCCGGGACCCCTGCTTCCTCAGGGCTCAGGACCCCCAATCTCAGACCCCTTCCTGAGGGTTTAGGAATCCAGCCCCTGGCCCCCTCCTCCCCAAGACGTAGGAATCTTAACTCCAAGTTCCTTCTTCCTTCGGATCCAAGGGTCTGGGACTCTTAACTCTCCCATTCCTGGGAATGTAGGAATCCAGCCCCCACCACCTTTCCTCAGATTCAGAAACTTGGGGTCTGCCACCTTTTCCCTCAGACCTTAAGAAGCTGGGTCCCCAGTCCCCTCCTCCCGCAGGACCCAGGAGAACGGCTCCAGATGCTCTGCTCCCTTACTCCAGGTTTCTCCTAGGATTTAGGGCTCCTCCCTCCGCAATTCTCAGCCCTGCCTTCTCCCTCTGCCAGACCCCACCATGGGATATCCCTCACCTGCTGCAGTCTGGACCTGGATGTTCCTGCTCTTGCTGTTGGAAGCCTGGGCAGGTGAGGGGGGCCTGGCGGGAGCCTGCAGGAATGCTGTGGTAGGTGCTGGTGATGGCATGCGGGGAGATGTGAAACATGCTACCACATGTGGGAACTCCTTTGGGCTTTCCTGGGTGGATGGAGGCATGCACACATGGCAGTGGGTAGGAATGTGTCGGGTTATGCTGCATATTGCAGGAGCACACCAAGCCGGCAGGGCTGCTTGCTGAGGGTTGCAGATACGCACAGTCTACAGGGCGTGCAGACGCATGTGGGAACGTGTGGAAGCATGCTCGGGTGTGTGACTCGGTGTGACTCATGGGTGTCAATGAGTGGACGTGTGCACCTGTGTGGGATAGCCTGTGCAAGCTGGGGGCCTCACATTCCCAGTGTGGACATGTGAGGAGGCAGGTGGAGAACTTGCTCTATATCCTTTGGAACCCACAGTGGGCTTTCCTGGCCTCTGCCCTGCCCCAGGGGGTGATGATCCAAACCCTCTCCCTCCTGCTGCAGGACACTTGAGGGCACAGGAGTCCAAGGTGCTGGGCGGCAAGGAGTGTAAGCCCCATTCGCAGCCTTGGCAGACAGCCTTGTTCCAGGGTATCCGGCTGCTATGCGGGGGTGTCCTCATCGATGACAACTGGGTCCTTACAGCAGCCCACTGTAAAAAACAGTGAGTGGATGCCTGGGGCAGAGGTGGGCTGGGGCCTGGGGAGAGGGGGAAAGAAGAGAGCTGGAGACTGAGCCTCTGAATGTGGAGGGCCAAGGGAGGAGGGGACTGGGGTCCCAGACTCCTGCCTAGGTCCCAAATTACTCTCCACCATTACAGGAAGTACACAGTACGCCTGGGGGATCACAGCCTGAAGAATAAGGACAGATCAGAGCAAGAAATGGCTGTGGCTCAGTCCATCCCACACCCCTGCTACAACAGCAGCAATGAGGACCACAGCCATGATCTCATGCTCATCCGACTACGTGGTCGGGCATCACTGGGGCCCACAGTGAAGCCCATCAGCCTGACGGATCACTGCCCTGAAGTTGGCCAGAAGTGCACCATCTCAGGCTGGGGCACTGTCACCAGCCCCCGAGGTAGTAGGAGGGAGCAGAGGAGCTGGCCGGCCCAGTGGATCTCAGGCCATTGGCAAAGCTTTGCCTCCAGAAGGAGATAGAGAAGGGACAGTGGTTGTGTGGTTGAGATGCACAGGTGGCCCATACTGGAAACCTGGAAGGCCAGAATATTAACAGGAGTGGTGAGAGAAAGAAAGCAAAATAGCAGATCATTAAACCAGGTTCCCCCCAAAAATGGATGGGTGAATGAGTGGGTAAAGGATGCATGCCTCCTTGGGGTGCCTGCATGACTCCATTGGTTCAGTGTCTGACTCTTGGTCTCAGTTCAGGTCGATCTCAACAGCCTGACTTCAGGCCTCAACTTGGGCTCCACACCCAACTTAAAAAAAAAAAAAAAAAAAAAAAGAATGCATGCCTCCTTCATGGTGAAGACTTTTCTTTTCTTTTTTTTTTTTTTAAGATTTTATTTATTTGAGAGACAACCAGAGAGAGAGAGAGAGTATGAGGTCAGGGGTCGGGGAGAAGCAGAGGGAGAGGGAGAGAAGGAGAATCCCCACTGGGCAGGGATCCCAGCTCAGGGCTCAATCCCAGAACCCTGAGATCATGGCCTGAGCAGAAAGAAGATGCTTAACCAACTGAGCCACCTAGGCATCCCATGGAGAGAACCATGTTGTGAAGTCTTTCCTTGCACAGGATTTTCTATAATCTTCTTAACAGACTTAGAATATTCGGGCTCCTCAGTGGCCCAAGAAAACAAGCTCCTAAGCATCTTCTCCCTTTTGAACACATGATTCAAGCATGAATCCAAGATTGAACCCGTGATTCAAGATTCCTGGTGCCAGAGACTCTCTTCCTTCACAACCAGAAATTCAGTCCCTTCCCCTCCCAAGACCCAGAGTCTAGGTCTCCAGCCCCCTCCTCACTCTGGACCCAAAGTCTGGACCTTCATTGAAGTCCTCCTTTTGGGACTTCAGAGTCCAGGAGACCCTCACGCTACTTCACAGTGAGAACTGAGATTCAGCACAGAGAGACATGTGATTCACCAGGAAATCCAGGATTTTCCAAGCAAAGACAGGATTCAGATCCCTGCCTGTCGGAATCCTACTTCTAAGGGGACAATGGGATGCTGTGGAAACCCAACTGCTCATGAATCAGTCAGGTCAGTTCAAACCATGGCTCTGCCCTTTCCTCTGGGCAAGCCCCTTCCCATCTCTTGCCCCATTTGCCTCATCTGCAAAATGATAGGTTTTTAAGGTTAGATCATAGATTTTAGATAATAGATAGATCATAGATTTTTAAGCTCCAAAAGGGTTGGGGTTAAATCTATTTTCTTTGTTGTGTGTTCCTAGTGCTCAGGATGGTTCCTGGTACATAGTAGGTGCTTGATAAATATTTTTTGAATGAACGCATGGATGAATGAATGATGGAACAAATGAACATACCCCTCTTTCTTTTTTAAAAAAAAGATTTCTCAATTTATTTGAGAAAGAGAGAGAGCAGGGGGAAGGGCAGCGGGAGAGGGAGAAAGAGAATCTCAAGCAGGCTCCACACTGAGCTCACAGCCCAATGTGGGGTTCGATCCTATGACCCTGAGACCATGACCTGAGCCAAAACCAACAGTCAGATGCTTAACCAACTGAGCCACCCAGGTGCCTCTGCATCCTTCTTTCAAAAAGCTATTGTGAGCTCAGACTTCTCACAATCAATGAGATTGTGAGTATACAGCTTCTGGA
This sequence comes from Taxidea taxus jeffersonii, assembly GCA_003697995.1. NCBI lineage: Eukaryota > Metazoa > Chordata > Mammalia > Carnivora > Mustelidae > Taxidea > Taxidea taxus. Next base: position 6,161 of record RCUC01105578.1, read on the forward strand.
ACATAGAGGTGCCAGATAGAAGTTTTTCCCCCTCATGTCTATTGCTCAAAGGTTAATAAGAAAGATTAATTCCATTTTCTTTCTTTTTTTATTGAAGTATAGTTGCCACAACATTCTACTAGTTTTGTGTGTAAATATAATCATTGGACATTTGTATACACTGCAAATTGATCACCACAATAAGTCTAGTTCCCATCTGTCACCATACAAAGTTGTAACAATATTATTGACTATATTCCCTGTGGTGTACGTTACATGATTAATTCCACTTTTAGTCATTAATTCAACATTTATTTGTGAGCATCTGGTATGCCCCAGCTGCTTTGCTGTTTGAAGTCTCTATCTTATGGAGTTGCATGCTAGGTGGGGAAAATAGACAATAAACAAATACATATAAAATGAATTATTAGGTAGAGTTAGTGCTATAATGAAATATCATGGAGAGTAAGAGGATAGGGAATGATGGAGGGGCGGTGTCTCATTAGAGTGGTCATGGAAGGCTTCTATGATGAGGTGAATTTGGAAAAAGGATTTATAGGACCTGGTGGTCTGTTTGGGAAGATTGGAGAGACAAGGTCAGAAGTGTCATAAGGGGGCACCTCCATGTCTCCCAATCACCCGATACTTAATTTGAAAATGACTAGACAAGAAATAGAAGGTAGGGTCCAACTGCCTTTCTCTAGGTGTTGGAAAGAAAACAGCAGGGGCCATGGCTTTGTTTAATGTGGTGAAAAGTGATGTGTCCTGTGAAATGTGTCAGAAAACTCTCCCGGTCAGCCATGGATACACAGAAGGGAGATTAGATCCAGACAGGGATTGAGGGGAAAATGGTTGCCCTCTCTGGGAACTTACAACCTCTACCCCCTCAGAGAATTTTCCTGACACCCTCAACTGCGCAGAAGTAGAAATCTTTCCCCAGAAGAAGTGTAAGGATGTCTACCCCGGGGAAGTCACAGATGCTATGATTTGTGCAGGCGACAGCAATGGGGCCGACTCATGCCAGGTGAGTGACTTCTGAAACCCCCTTCTTCCCTTGTCCCTCACCACCCCCATAGAAGCTCAAGTTTTGGCAGCAGGGTAACCTCAAAATGTTAGTACCCAGAGAGGTTACTCCTATTTCTAGAGTGGGCAGCAAGTTCAGAGAAGGCCACACTCTCTCTGCAGGTCACACAGCACAGGGTTCAGGAATGTTGAATTGTTGCTATCATTTTCCTGGGAACTCTTGTCTTCAGGATGGGGGGCACAGAGGGGAGGAGATAAGTGGGTAAGAGGAGATATCTATGAGGGAAAGACTCTGAGGCTAGAGGGTACGCAAGCTCCCTGCTCCCTTCCTCAGACCTTTGTACTGACTCTACTACTGACTAGGTAGTCCGCCACTTTTCTTTAGGACCCAACTGGGTTCCCTAGTATGGCTGCCTTCTCCTATGATTGGTCCCTTGGGGAGCAATGTTCTCTTGCCAACTGGCTAGGGAATGGTGCCATGACTTTAATGGTCCCTCAATGAGCTCCCCATACCCAAGATAACAAATCTTGGGATTTGCCATAGATTATAACACTCTTGTTCATATTGACTGCAGTTTGGGTCCACAGGACTCCCCCAGGTTTGCCCTCTCCCCACCATGGAAGCCCCACCCTTTTGCTAATGATCGGTCTCTGAAAACAATGCTTCAGTGCTTTCTTCCCATTGACCAGGAATGAAGTCATTTCCATCAGTGTCCTTCCATGAAATCTAATCTTTCGGGATGGTCTCGGTTCCATAGAGACAATGACCTCTTCTCAAAAGACTCCCACCATTGTCCCTTGCATGTGTGTGTGTGCGCGTGTGCCCATGCGTGGGTGCATCCACAAGAATTCTGCTCCTTTCTCCTATGTTTCCTAAGTGGATTCAAAGATCTTTTCACCATTGACAAGGAATGGAGATATCAGCTCAGTTCCTTCCATGTAATCATCACTGTCTTCTTTCTGGATTGGATATTTGAGACACCATTCTGTTCTCTCCTTGGTCAAGATGTCCCCCATTGCCCTAGGACATCGGGTCCATGTCCCTGTACATGAAGCCCCACCCCTCTCTCTCACCACTAGGCCCATGGTAAAATGCTCTTATCCCTATTGGCTAGAGGGAACCAATCATGCTACAGAACTAGTACTAACTGCTGGGTTCCACAAGGCATCTTAGGTGAAAGTATTCTACTCTCCCCATCCAGGGAGATTCCGGGGGTCCGCTGGTGTGTGGTGGTGTTCTCCAGGGCATCACATCCTGGGGATCAGACCCCTGTGGGCGGCCTGAGAGACCTGGTGTCTACACCAACATTTGCCGCTACTTGGACTGGATCAAGAAGACCATAGGCAGAAGGGGTTGATGCTAGGACAAGCCTTGGACCCTCTTCAATAAAACTCACAACTCAGCCTGGCTCCTTGCCTGTCTGTGCTTTGGCCCTGTGGGGAGGGATGGGAGGACGGGGGTCTGCGCCTTGCTGGGAGGTCTATATAGACCAGGACCCCTATGGCCACTCTGGCTATCACCACTGCCTGCAGTGATCTCCTTTTTCTAGAAGGGCTTGGAGGAGTGGGAGGTTAATTTCAGGGAAGAAGACACACAAGGATTTCCAAGTATCCAATGGGCTGGCCTGCAAAAGACAGATTTGAAAGAACTTCTGTTTCATTTTTCTGAGCAGCCGAAGTGTTTCTGAGGTCTGAGGGGGAGTTCCCCTCCCCCGTTATAAAACATGCAGAGTGGGGTGCAGGAAATACATGAGTAGCCTAAATATGCACCCGTGGAACCACCACCCAGATGAAGAAATGGAACATTGACAGCTCACAAAACTCTTAGCGACAGATTCCTTTTCGTAGGAGCAACAGAAATCTTTCTCACAATCAGAGCTTTTCTGGTCTGGTGGAAGGAAATGAGTCACTTCATTGCAGGTGTCCAAGCTGAAGTGTGGAGAAAAAGAGGTTTGGGAGCGTTTTCATCAGAACAGAGGCTTGAAGTCTTGGGGAAGAGGCGCGTGGAGGGGGGAGTTATTGTAAGGATATTAATGAATCACAACAGGATGGGTCCCGGCTCTCCTCTGTCTGTCTCTTCTCTTTCCACCTGTGTTTCAATCCTTTCTTGCTACCAACCTTCTAACTCATTTATTTGACTCTCTGACGTCCTTCTCTCCTCCACGCTTCTGCATTTTCCAGGTGTTGGCTCCCTCTTGCCCTATTCCAGTCTCTCTCCTTACTTCACCACCTCTGAACTTCACCTTCCACTACCACCACCAACTTCACTGTCCCAGGATTTCCCAGATTATATTGTCATGCAAGAGAACCCAGTTGGTCCAGGTCAATGGTCCTCCTTCAGCCGGCCACATGATAGGTTACTGAATGGCCAATGGTTTGAGTGCATTCTGGTCAGGGGACCAGTCCCATCCAATCAGTAGCTAGTTAGAGTCACGTGACAGGACACCTCTCTCGGTCCTGGGCCGTGGGTGGAGGCAGTTCTCCACCAGCTGTGGAGATCTTGCACACCCAGTTTGGGTGTGCAAGAGGCATCTCACGTGTAGTCTCTGTCCTCAGTGGAAATCCCTGAATACGAGAAATCCTAAGGAGGTCTTTCATGTCTGATGGTAAACTCCTGGAACTTTGGAAGCATTTCTGGAGATGATACTCAAGGGTCATCTCAGTCTAAAGAATTGTTCTCGAATTTTTATTACAATTTAAAACATACATAAAATAGTATGGGAACCCTCCTAGACCACCATCCAACTCAATCAAAACCTTTCACCTGTACTACGCACTTCCCTAATGCCAGAATATTTTGAAACACATGTTGACCATTCTACGGTTCCTAAATATTTTGTTTTATGTGTCTAAAACAGGGTATGTCAGGGACGCCTGGATGGCTCAGTTGGTTGGGCAGCTGCCTTCCGCTCAGGTCATGATCCCAGCATCCTGGGATCGAGTCCCACATCAGGCTCCTTGCTTGGCAGGGAGCCTGCTTCTCCCTCTGCCTCTGCCTGCCTCTCTGTCTGCCTGTGCTCTCTCTCTCTCTCACAAATAAATAAATAAAATCTTAAAAAAACAAACAAACAAACAAACAAAACAGGATATGTCAAATTAAAGCCAAGGGGCCAACTCCCAAGAGCTAAAAATAGATTTTACTACTTGATTTGATGATAGGGAGCAATAATTTTGAACTCTAATTAAGCAAGATGTTATCCCTCAAAAATAATTCCATTCTCATTAATAGACCTCTAGGACAAAAATTGGTAACAAATGATTATTACTATATTTTAGGTTTCATCAATTAAAATTGGTAATTTATTTTCCAGTTTTTCTCTCTTGTTGTAAGTGCATAATATCCTCAATTTTATCTCATGGTCTGCAAAGCCTAAAGTATAGGGTATTTGGCTTTTTTTTCCAATTTTTAAATTTTTTTCAATTATCTAATTTTTAAGTAATCTCTACATCCAACATGGAGCTCGAACCCACAACTCTGAGATCAAGAGTTCCTTGCTCCACCTATTGAGCCAACCAGGCACCCATCATTTATTTGACTTTTCTTTTTCTTTTTTTTTTTCCTAAAGATTTTATTTATTTACTTGACAGAAAGAGATCACAAGTAGGCAGAGAGGCAGGCAGAGAGAGAGGGGGAACCAGGTTCCCCGCTGAGCAGAGAGCCCGTTGTGGGGCTCAATCCCAGGACCTGAGCTGAAGGCAGAGGCTTTAACCCACTGAGCCACCCAGGCACCCCATCTTTTTTTTTCTTTTTTAAAATTTCCTTTCAGTGTTCCAGAATTCATTGTTTATGCACCACACTCAGTGCTCCATGCAATACGTGCCCTCCTATTTGGCTCTTCTTTGAGAAAATTTTGCCAACTCCAGTTCTAAAATATAGGTTATTTTAAGACATAAACACCTTATATTATCAACACCTTACAGAGTTAGCAATAATTCCTTAATATCACTCAATAACCAGGTGATATTTAAATGTCCCCAACTGGAAAAAAAAACAACAACAACAGAGAACACTTGAAGATTGAGTTGTAGTATGTGGCTGAGGTCAAGTGGGGGAAGAGACTGGTCCAAAGTCAACCAGAAATTCAGGGATAGGATTGTGGACTGTGGAATCTGGGAGGAAATCAGAGCACCAGGCATGGACAAAAGCTGGAAGGATCTACTCAGTCAGGGAACTTTCGGACAGCAATGTCAGAGCCCCAATTAGAGCTGGCTTATATGCAAGAGGGGATGGCTGGCTTAGGTGCCTAGGAAGGTTATGGGGATGGTTCCTGATGTCAGGATATGACACAGGTACCAGAGTCTCAAGTACTTGAAATGGTGACTTAAGCCAATCAGCTCTCTCACACATGCTCTTGCTCTCTCTCTCTCTCTGTTGACACTTTCTGTCACTCTGCCTCCTTCTCTCTGCCTCTGCTTTTCTTTTTGATGTGTGTGAGTTGTTTCTCATTTTGCTTGTTTCTTTCCTTCTTCTATGGATCTCATTCTAGCCTCTGTAAATGCTTTTTCAGATGGAGGGAATATAGCAGCTACTGACACACCCCATTAAACAAACACAGCAGAAACAAAGATCTCCATTCTCCTGGCATCTTGATATTACTCCCAGGGAAGAACTGTGATTGGTTCAGTGTGAACTGAGCCCCACCCCTTGCCGGGATCAATCTCTGTTGTCAAGGAGGAAGCAATGCTCTTGTTGGCTTGGCCTGGGTCAGTCCCAGTGGTCGAGTGTCCAGGTGGGAGGGACTGGAGAACTATGATTGATATTTTCACCAGAACTCTGCAAAATGAAAGGGCAGCTTCCCAGAAGTGGAGAGCTGTTCTTGAGAGAAGAGGGAAGGGAATCCAGGAAGTCAGAAACAATGGGCCTTCAGAACCCAAGGGGCAGAGTCAGGAGGTTCCAGGGTCTGAGTGTCCAGGATCCCTCAGGGCAAGGCACAGCTGGCAAGATAACCAGATGCCAGTTCTCAGGTGTGATCATGAGGTGGAGGATGAGTCATCAGGCAGTGGTTCAGGACACAAGTTTGAGGGCGAGGGAGGTATGAGGCTGGGTATCTGTGTGGGACTTCAGAACAGGTGCTGGTGCTAAACTCCAAGGGCACAGGAGGGCTGGGGTTTGGCAGTCTCACCAATGTGGGGGTTTGCATCATTAATAGGCCCAGAGGGTTCCAAGTCCATTCTGAGCCATATGAGACTTCAAGGATGTGTGGCAGTGTCCCTGGGAAATTTTCTTCTCAGAGTGTGAATCTGTACAACCATGATAACAAGGGCAACCCTCAGCATTTGAATTCTGCCTCTTCTGACTCCTTAGCTATATGACTTTGCTCAAGTGATCTCACCTCTTTTAAAACTCCATTTTCTTATCTATATAATGGGGAAGACAGTCCTTACTTGGACCCATATGAGGAATAGAGATGAGTTCTGAGAAGCGCCTGACACATCACAGAGCAGCCATACAGGAAGTGGAAGCTGCTTCATTCTGGATGATACGGTAAGGGAGCTAATATTAATTCAGTGTATGCTATGTGTACATTCACTTTCTTTTCATATTTTTTTAAGATTATCTATTTATTTGACAGAGCGAGATCACAAGTAGGCAGAGAGGCAGGCAGAGAGAGAGGAGGAAGCAGGCTCCCCGCCAAGCAGAGAGCCCAATGTGGGACTC